>JAWNNQ010000745.1:0-199741 GCA_035044765.1 Leucophenga montana
AATGAATTCAAAGCTTTAGCTTCTTCGGCTGAGAAATATGTGTCGAATTTTTCATCTTTAAGCAGGTTCCTTACATGTAGACCATCAAAGACTGCATCGTTTATTGTGGAATGACAAAAACTTTCTCATTGATTCTAAATCTATATATTAATAACAAGCCTATTTTTTGTGACAGCTGCTACGCTGTTAATAGAGCGATTTTGAAAAAAAAAAAATAATAATAATAATAATATTTCATTTGAAAAGTATTTATTTACAGATGTGCACATTCTACAATTGAACAGTTTGGGCTTAAAAGGCTGAAAGAATCGTTACTCACACACATAGAATTTACATGAAATACAAACTCACACACATATACAAGGTCTCATCTAAACATAACCGAACTTTTAATTTAATTCATAGAACATTATTAAATGTTGGCAGTGTTAGAAAGGTACATTTTTATTTTTTCGAAAGCTGCTAATTTCATGCTAATCGTCTGACAGGTTACAAAATATCACACGTTTTAATAACAGCCGTTTTTGTAGTAGTTATGTCGTAAAAACGAAAGAGCAAATATTAAATTTTGTTTTAACTCGGTAAAAAAATTAGCTGTGACTTACGAATTGTTAAAAAAAGCTTATGATGATGATGATTGTATGAGCCGTACTCAAGTTTGCACGTGGTTTACACGATTTAAAAACGGTCGTGATGATTTAAATGATGATCCAAGACCTGGACGACCCGAGTTAGTGGAGAAAGTAAGTGAAATAATCGCTATCGATGCAAATTTCACTGTTAGAATGCTGGCAGAAAAGAATTAAATTCATCTTACTGTACAATCTACAAAATATTAACTGAAGATTTGGGTAAACGAAAGGTGTGTGCAAGTTTTGTTCTACATCAGTTAAATGTTGATCAAAAAATCGCTTGTGTAGTCAATGAATTTTTTATGAAAAAAAAAAAACAGATTTGTCTCATCGGCCATCCTCCGTATTCGCGTGATCTATCACCGTGTGATTAGTTTCACTTCTCCGAAAAGAAAACTGCAATGAAAGGAGCTTTTTAAGATGACATTCCAGCCAAACAAGCAACCATGACACTGACGAACATCCCAAAAAAGCGAGTTTAAAAAGTCTATGGATACATTGGTTGAGCATTGCAAACGTTGTATTGAGTTAAACTTTGATGGTATTTTAAATAAATATTATATCTTTGAAACATAATACGATGCTTGTTTTGTTTTATAACGGTTATTTTTAAATCCACCGTGTGTATTAAACGATACCGTGCGAGCAGCTTGTTATAAGTTGCTAAGAGTCTGCGAGAGCGAAAGAGATAGAATAATACGTGCTTTACTTTGTATGAGCTTCAATAATAGCAAACGTATCAACGCAATAATATATAAAATTATTCCTAGAGTGCGGTAGATTCAGTTGACTGATGGTCATACATACAAGCTGTTTTTTAAATAAAGGGTGTTTTTTTAGACGTGTGGTTTTCAATCTGGCAACACTGTTTTCGGCAGCTGTCACTTGATTTATGTTCAGTTTGGTTTACCATTTCATAATGAATAGACTTACTCCGGAACAACGTTTGCAAATCGTGCAAATTTATTACCAAAATAATGGTTCGGTTCGCGCGCTGCGTCCAATATTCGGTCGACATAATCGCCCAGCAGAGTCGGTAATTCGAGCAAGCATGGATCGGTTTCGCACCACGTTTACTCTAGTGGATAATGCGCCTCCTCAGAGACGCCGTACAGTGCGCACCGAAGACGATATTGCTGCTGTGGAGCAAAGCATCGAAGAAGACCCGAATGAGTCCATCCGCCATCGCGCGCAACAATTGGAGCTATGCCCATCCACTTTATGGAAGATTTTGTCTAAGGATCTTGGTTTGCGGGCTTACAAAATCCAACTCGTGCAAGAATTGAAGCCGTGCGAAGGAGATGGCCACCGATCCCGATTTTCACAAGAAAATTTTGTTCAACGATGAAGCTCACTTTTTGTTGGATGGGTACGTTAATAAACAAAATTGTCGCATTTGGAGTAATGATAATCCACAAGCCATTGTTGCGACGCCGTTACATCCTCAAAAAGTCACTGTTTGGTGTGCTCTATGGGCAGAGGGAATCATTGGTCCATATTTCTTCGAAAAAATGAAGCCGGCCATAATGTTACAGTCAATGGGGAACGCTATAGAGCCATGCTTAATGACTTTTTCGTGCCTGAATTGGAAAATGTTGATGTGGACGAACTTTGGTTCCAACAAGACGGCGCTACATGCCATACAGCCAACGAAACAATCAATTTATTGAAGGAAACTTTTGGTGAGCGCATTATCTCGCGGCGTGGCCTCCAAGATCGTGCGATTTAACACCGCTGGACTATTTTTATTTTTATTTTATTATTATCTCTTCTGATATAAGTCGCAGCTAGATTAATTGCTTCTAACTGGAGATGTAGCTAGAAGATTAAAAATATTTGACGATTTAAAAGTTTTTTTTGGGGCTATTTTCCAATCAATATGAATAAAAGTCAAACGCACTTTCTCGCTTGTAATAAATATACCTTTGAAATGGTAAATTTAATAAGCATTTTCATCGGTAGCTACAAGAAGCTACAAGAAGTATACACTATAGACATGTATTTCCATCTGGCAGTCGGCATACGAGTAAATGTGTGTTTTTGCAATATCTTTTCAATATGTGTCATATATTTTACTAACATTCATCTACTGATATCTACTGACTCATAAAAACTTGTAGATACTCTCATCAAACAATAATAATATATCGATTTGCATGAAATTAAACATTAGTGAGTGACAGTTGCAACTGCAAAGCATTCTCGCATTTGACAGTTGAATAGTCGTCTATCGATCTTTATTAATTATATGGTGGAGCATCACAAGCCTGAGAACGGTTTCATTTTTATACACATGTGTCACCGTAAGGTGCTGCCGGTAAACCGCAAACTACAAAAACTCCCAGCTGTCAACGCTTGTTACCATATAACTACTGTTGGAACTATTCTAAATTAAAAATACAAAGTGGAAAAAAATTTCCAAGTACGAATTAAAAAAAAAAAAAAATAAAAATGAAAAATATAAATCAAGTGAAGCAGCCGCCGTAAATTTATAATTAATATTTTTCAAATGAATGGCAGTGTCTCCATTTGAAACCGATTCTTTGAACAGTTTGTTCGAATTGTTTACACCTTATACAAAGTGTGAACATTTTTACCGTTCACGTATTTTTGCCGTATATTTTTTTTTTCTATCACAGTGAATGGCAATTATGAGATCGTTTAAGATATACAAATATTCTTCATTGGCTCTATTTGACGAGTTAATTTAATTATAACTGAATTTTAAAAGTAGCAAAGCGAAACTAGATATTGCGTATTAAGTAAAATTGTTTTGGATGTTTGAATGAGTTCATAGTGTTTCCTAAAAGATGACGTGAGTAGTGCCTTTCCAATAGAGCCCTTTCCAAAGTGTATTCATCAGGGACAAGCGTAAACAACAACACTTTTTACTTAATTGAATCTACTATCAGCCTTACTAATAATCAAAAGAAATTTTCATCGTGATTTAAGGGACAAAAATACACCATTCACATATTTGATCAAATGTGTGAAGTTATAATATGATGCGTTCCCCCCCCCCTCCCACACACACAAACACACACCTTTCAAGTTCATGTCGTCAAATCTGGATTTGAAATTTCCCGACCCAAATCACATACGTCCGTTCAGAACGAAGAAATACAAATCACATCGAGGAAGAAGAAGCGATGTGACGAAAACTTTTTAATTTTCTTCACACATTTGATCAAGCAGTCAAATTGGCAAATTCAGCCTTTGATTTCCGTCACATCACGCATTTCATGAAATGTGTGAAGGCGTATTTGGCGCTTTAGTCGTATTTATCATTGTGAATATCCAAAAATGTTTGTGAATACAAATTTTTTTTAATGAATTGTAAAAAATCAAGAAGAAAAACAAACAAATCAAATAATTTTGCTTGGCGCTTAAAATTTTGTACATTTATTCAATTTTATTCGAAGTTTTTTTTTTCACATTTGACAATTAAATCAAATCAAAACCAAATAAAAATGAACAAAATTAGTACACATTTTCCATATCTTAATTTTAGTAGCAGCTTCTCTCGTTTTCGAAAAATTCAAAAATTCAAAAATGTTTATTGGAACGAAAATCAACGTGGTGTCGACTTTTTGTGATAAAGTCAACTCTAAATTGTTTATTGGTAAGGCTGTCAAAAGTGTTTTTGAGGGGATTTCTACTCCATTACTTTAACATGAAGCAACGTGCTACTGAAAGCCATCAAACTTTAGTGAAATATTGTGGAGAGTGTGATATTGCAGACGAAAAAGTTCAAAAATGAAGAATTGGAGTCATTGCTCGATAAAGAACCATGTCAAATGCTTCAAGAATTAGCTGACTTATTAACAGTCAGCAAATGACCAAAAGTAATGGGAATGATACAAAAGCAGGCGAATCGGGACCAATACGAATTGAAACAAAAAGACGTAGCAAGTCGTTTTATGCGCCTGTGAAGAGCTGCTTCAACGACAAAAAAAGAAGAGACTTTTGCATGGATTTATAACTGGCGATGAAAAGTGTATCCGTTACGACAATCACAAACGCAAAGAGTCATGGACTAAGCCTGAGCAATCAGCATCGGCGAAGCCAAATATACATCAATCTAAACTAATGCTCCATTTTTGTTCGGATCAGTGTGGTGTGATCTACTATTAGCTGCTCAAACTGAATGAAATTATTACAGAGAAGCGCCACCGAACTCAATTGATGCTTTTGAACCGCGCATTAATGAAAAATTAACAGAATATGGCGATAGACGTCAGCACTTTCGCAAAGAAGAAGGTTCTACTCCACCAGCCGTATTCTCCAGACAAAACTCCATCTAACCATCTGTTTTGATCGATGAGCCATGGCCATGGCCATGACCATGGAAGATAGTAAAAAAAGTAAATGGGCTGATGCTTCGATTGCTTCTAAAGACGAGTCGTTCTATCGATGCGGCATTCATATGCTTCCAGAAAGATGGGAAAAAGTAGTGGCTAGCGATAGACAATAAATCGAATAATCTATTTGTAACCACTTCTGAACAATAGAGCCTCAATTTCCGAAAAAGAAAACGTCACGAATTATTACAAAAACCCAATATTTATGTTAAAACGATTGCAAATTTGTTATGATCCATCTACATGAAAACTGCGACAGTGCACTCTGTACGGCCATAACATTTTCGTATTTCCATCTAAAAAATCAAAAAAAAAAAAAACAAAACTTATTTGAGATACATAATAGCGGTTATATTAATTGAAGGGTGTTGAATCTTCGTTCCCAACGAAGTTATTGTTTTCTCATGTTTTCAATTTAATTGTATCATATATAGGTATATATTTAATATTGTTAACGACTTTTGTGGTTTTTTGCGCTGCTGCCTTCGACAACAGAAACAATTTTTACTACACATGCAAAGAACCCAAAGGACATTAATTATTCAGCGACGACAGCAACTTCGATGATGACAGACTACCTTTGCTAACTAGGTGCTAGTAAAAAATATAAGCACTACTCGATTGTATATATTTTTTTTTTTTTTATTATTTATTTTCCATATAAATTATAGTTGAGCAGTTTTGATGCACGAATGTCCTTCCAACTGTCAATGAGTGTTCAATAATGTGTACATATGTATGTATGTGTGTGTAGTTTGTGGTTTTGCTGAGAATAACTGCAGGCTACGACAGTTGTTTGTCAACAGAGTGATTCGTAACTAAACAAAAAAAAAAAAAAAAAACAAGGAACGTTTATAAAAATCAAAATAATTTATAAAAATATGAAAAAAAAAAAAAATAGAGAAAAATAGAAAAAAAAAATCGACTTTTTTTACAATAATGTGCGTGTTAGTTCGTTCAATCCATCGTTTATATTGAATTTATTTATTTATTATTTATTTTTCTTTTCAACAATACGTACACATATTCTTGGGGTGCACTCCTGCTGGTTCTGCGTGTGACGCGCAACAAAGTTGCTGACTTTAGCGGCGTCAGTAATTTTGCTTTTGAAATAATCATGAGATACTAGAGAAACTAGACACATTGGTGGCAATTTGCGCCTATGGCATAAATACTGACTGCTTACTATTTAGTAATATGCCATAAATTACAAATTCTAGAGTATCTAAATAGTAGACAAGAGTATCTGTGTGTCTGCATGTAGGAACGGTTCATGCTGTGCGTTTGAATTTATGCACGTTTGTGCATGTGTGCGTGTGTGTGTGTGTGTGTCAGTGGAACTGCCCGCGCAATTTGGCATTTGGCTTATAAGAGATACACAGACAGACACTGACACATCAGTCACACCAGCGCACACACACACACAGACACACACACAAACCCCATCGAAATCAAGTATAAAATTCCAAAAATCAAAATATACGCCCACAGCGCAGCGTGTGCCGCATAAAAATAGTAGGAAGGGCATTCGAATGGCAGTCCGGGTGGAAGGAGTTCAAATGGGAGATATTGCAATTTATAAAATTTAAAAAGCTTTGATTTAGCAATTTTCGGAACATCATTTACCAAACGCAGTTACTCTGAACGTACACAGCAAATTTTTGTCCATCAATACCATTTAATCGAAGACACTTTTGATTATCATTTCATTGTGAATTCTACAAAACTCAGTTATCGATTATGGTCGCACGAAAAAAGGGGCACCAAACCCTATAGTCTATAGCCCGCTGCTGTTAATATCAAGTTTGCAAGTTCGCCCATTTGGACGTTTTCCATCAATTAAAATTTGGTTTTCCATGTAAATATTCTGTGCTGGAGCGCTGTTGTTCAACTGGTTAAGAAGACCTATGTCAAGCATATAACTCATTCAGCGCGTGATACGCATCCGAAACGCGTCGCCAACTCTAATAGCTCCGAAAAAACTACGATGTATTTTTCTCTCGACGAGACTCAAAGATGTTATCAGAGCTCACACTTCTGCGATCGGAATTATCAGCGTTTCACAAAACAAACTACAACCCAAAGTAGCATCGCTTAACAAGAGTTATTCTTCGCCTGATCTCGAGGTGGACGATGTTGTTGCTGGTTCCGTTCTCAAAGTTTTCTCCAACACTGAAGTTGAAAATCTCCATACTCACAGAGTGGCCAGATAAGACGATGGCTTGTGAGGAAACACAAAGTACTTTGTCTTGTCCTCTTTCACCACTAGACCCATGAGACGTGCCTGTTTGTCAAACTTCAAGAATGTTTCGTATGTAATAACATCATTATTCAAAGACGAACGATCTTTGCTGGGATACATATAGAGCGGTGAGGAACTTCCTTCTTATCGGCATGTCGGAAGCGGCCCTATAATCGATAAACAGCTGCAACTTTATTGTACTTACGGGACTGCACCAGGATTTGTCTTATAGTGAAAATTTGGTCTCT
This sequence comes from Leucophenga montana, assembly GCA_035044765.1. NCBI lineage: Eukaryota > Metazoa > Arthropoda > Insecta > Diptera > Drosophilidae > Leucophenga > Leucophenga montana. Next base: position 7,484 of record JAWNNQ010000745.1, read on the forward strand.
ATTCGACCTTTTTGGTCTGAAGCCACGCTGATACTGTCCTATCAGTGCATCCGTGTATAACTCCAGCCGTTTACACAGTACTTGGGACAGAATTTTATATCCGATTAAAAGGAGACTTATTCCACTGTAGTTCGCGTAAAAAGCGGAATCTTCTTTCTTGAAGATACTACAAAGAACACTGAGATTACAATTATTGGGTATGCATTCATTAGACCATATCTTGCATAAGAGTTGGTGCGTAACCAACTCTCCGCCAACGGACTTCAATAACTTAGTTGTCAACTGATCGGAGCCGGCCGCTCTTTTATTTAATGAGTCGATGTCTTATAGTGCGGTGGCTTCACAAGAAAGCCAGTATCAATTAGTGCTTCTAGAAATACTTTTCAATCGGTAGCATTGTTCTTTTTATCGCCCCCAAGTAGGTTAGAGAAGTAACTTTTCCATAGTCTTAGTGATTCCTGTGCATTTGTAACCAGACTTCCTTCATCGTTCTTGCAGAAAGAAATTCCGGGCTAAAACCTTCGGTCAGACGCTTGAACTTTTTATAAAACTTTCGAAGCTTCATTGCTATCAGATAACAGCTCAACATACTCAAGCTCAAGCCTTTCTTGTTCCTTTTTTTTTTTTGATCTGAAAAGGCTTTTCTTCTCTCCGTTTATTTCATGCATATCGCTCTATAGCAGCTCTCGTTATTCCTGACTGCATAGTTCTTCTTTAAGCGGCGCCTTTCTCTGTAGTAGTCATACGATACTCCTCGTCATTCCAAGGGTTCGTTGCAAGTCTGGTGTACCTAATAACCTCCTTAGCAGCCGTATCCATGGAGTGGGAGATATGTCTCCACTGCTCACCTATATTTTCAGAAGCCGGAAGTAACTCCCGGAACAGTTGGTGGAGTATGACTGAAAAGGCTTCGGCGGTCTGTTGTGTTTGCAGCTTTCCGACGTCTAGCTTTCGTTCAGTGTTGGCACGTGCGACATGCACCATGCCGACCCTGGTGGTGATCAACTCATAGACCCCGCTACACATTTTTAAAAGTCGTGTAAGTATTTTATTGAAATGTTTTTCCGTGTAAACAAGATAAAAGCTCATATGAGAATGTGTGTTTTTTCTAAATGTGCGTGGAGAATACGTGCAAATGATGAACTCTGCTAGCAATGCCTTCGCCGCCTCCGTTAACGACGCGCATTGCGCTCTGATGAAAGTCATTTGTCAATAGTCATTCAATTGGAATAATTTGCACACGCAGCAGCAACACCAACAGCATCCAATTGAAAAGTCAGCAAGCGCCAGTTTTGGCGTGATTTGACATCATTTGGCGTCAAGTCAGCGGATTAGCGCTTTCGATTCCCCTCCTGTTCAATGTTCCCTGTTGCCGGTGCTGCTAATTTGTGCGCTCTCATTTGGCAACAATTTGGGGACAATCGCTTGTTCGTTTGCTAATTTAAAATTTTAAACACGCGTGCACATAAAAAGTTGCTTGTGCGCCTCATTTAAACTAATCGCGATAAGTCGAGCCACCAGAATATGCCAGTCCTCAATATAGCCTCGACTCGCCTCGACTCGACTCGACGAAATCCAGCTGGACTAGGGGTAATTTTGGTTCTGGTTCGGACCAATTGCAGTGCGCTGCACTGCACCAATTTGAAATTTCTAATTGAGCTTTTCACAGAGGTAAAATGAGACAGAGAGATTAGATACAGTGAGGTGGAAGCATTTGTGAATAGATGCAGTGTACTGAGAATTGAAAGTAGTTTTTGTTGACAGTGCAGAAAATATATTCGAGAGCTGTACCATAAGTATCTCACTGATATATATGTAGATGGTGACTGTTACAACAGAATACAAAATAAGTGGAACTGAAGGTTTCATTCACATGAAGTTTTAAGCTGTGAACTTAACAAGTGTAGTATAGAAAAAAATTGTTGTAAAAGCTAATCTGAACGACATATCCCTTGCTAATTAATTAATTAAGTCACCATGTCAAATGTGAATAAAAAGTTTTTCAGGAAAAATTCCAAAAGTGAGCGGGTGGCTTCTATTGGGATGTCCCAAAAAGTGGGGGATTACAGCCATTGAAAGTCCTTCCGTAATAAGCCACCATGAGAATTTTTAAGGTGATGACCGTAAAAAAAATAAATTTCATACAAAAAGTCAAAAGTGGGGGCTACCCCAAAAAATTGAGCGTAGCATGTCAATATGGATAATATATTTAACTGCAATAAACAGAAGCCTAGGGACAATTTAGAACTGGATATTTTAAAGATTGGTTTCTAAAAATGTATTAACCAAATCTAGACAGACAGACAGACGGACAGACCGACACACGGACTTAGATGAATCGTTTCGTCGAGCTGATCAACAATATATGTATAGAGTTTATGTGGGTTTATGGGGTATACATACAGCAACATTTTTCACGTTGAGTCGTATAGGTCACACTTGACTTTTTGATGGTTTTTAATAAAAATCCATGCATTGAGTATATTCACCGTTTGCGTATAACATGCCAAAGCAATTGTCTTTGCATTATTTATTGTTGTTCCTGTTTCTTGTTTTATTGTGCACTAATTTACATTTTGTGTAGAGTTACCGCATAAAGAAATAATTCAAAGCACCATAAAAATATATACCATTCACACATCGTGCATGGGCATCCTAGAGCCCATAAAGTATATATATTCTTGATCAGCTCGACGAGACGTGCCGATTTAGCCATACCCGTCGTTCTGTCTGTCCGTCTGTATGTTGTTGCGCTATCAATTTGAAATTTTGCACACACACTTCTTTTTATTGCAGTTTAATAGAGTATCAAGATTGACCCGTCACGCCCACTTTTTGAGGTAGCCCCATACAAACCAACATCTCACTTTTATGCATTTGTATGAAAAACGACAATATCAACTTGAAATTCATGAAACTCTCATAGGTGGTCGCTTCATACACATCTACTAGTGGGCGTAGAACCCCCCCCCCCCCCATTCTCCCCGTGTGAATGGTATTAGAACTTCGGTTGAAACGAGGTTAACGTTTTCTCTTGTTTTTAAAAAAAAAACTGTTCTATTTACTATCAGGCATGTATTAGTTGTCCGAAATATTTTTCTTATCAAAGCTCGAATCTTGTTCGAAAAGCATCTGCTCATAGTTTGTTGATTTGCGAAAACATAACTGTGCATTCGAAGACTCTAAAAATGTCTATGCAATCACGTGGACTTTCGGTTGGTCATTGAAATAGACGCACTTAACGTTTCTAAGTCTTGCGTTAGCAAGTGCAATTATTTTGAATAATAAAAACCTAAAAATTAAGAAATCAATTGTTTTCGACCAATATTTGAAGAAAAAACAAATAAAGCTCAGCTCCAGAACTGTTGACAGATATTTAAAAGATCCGGAAGCATATGGAGAACACTTCAAAGGGCTGAAAGTGCACTAATTTCCCGAGCAGAACGTAAAATTGTTCGAATTGCTTCCAATTTGACTAAGTCTGCAGCTATGATTAAGGAATTAGCCGGAGTCAACGCAAGCCTTTCTACTGTGTACAGCGTATAATCAGAAATGCCAAACATCTTAAGCGTCTAAAAATCATAAAAAAAATCAACTCTGAATGCTATACGCAAAGAAAACGGCTTCAATATGCGAAAGAATACATGCCGTGGACTGTCTAATCTGACACTCGACTTAATGATTGGCGTTCGGTTGTCTTTACTGTTGAAAAACGTTTCAATTTATATGGGTCTGATGAAAGATGTGCTGTATTTAAGCCGCCATCACAGCCGAGAAGGTGGAGTCCTGATGTGGGGTGCCATCACCGGTGCCGTATTTCCAAAACTAAATGATCTCTTCGGACCAATTCCATGGATTTTTCAACAAGATAATGCTCCTATTCATAACGCTCGAGTAGTAAAGTCGTTTGTTTCGAGTCAAAACGTTAATATCATGACCTGGCCACCATATTCTCTAGAACTTAACCTAATTGAAAATGTTTGGGGCTGGCTTACACGGAAAGTACATGAAGGGAGAAAGCAATACGAAGATAAGGAAACATTAACTGCTGCAATTAAACTTGCTTGGAGTAAGATTTCGCTGAATTACAAATTATATCATACAAAAAAGCAAAATTGGGTGAGTGGTTTGTATGGGGGCTACACCAAAAAGTGGATAGATCACATCCTATGATATATGTATATTTAAAGAGTCCTTTCGTAATGTCAATTTTTAAGGTGATATTGACTGCTAACAAACTGACAAAGTGTAAAAGGGGGGGGGGGGTGGTTGGTTTTTATGGGAGCTGTTAGTAAAATTGTGTGTGGCATTTATTATAATATATTATATTATAATTTATTATACTATATCTATAAAACCAATGAATTTTCTGGAAAAAGTACCGTTGTAATAGTAATGAAAAATGAATATATGAATTTTGATATATATTAGTCCAATAACATCATTATTCGTTACAATATGCCTTAAAAATATATAAGGTCGATATTATGTCAACAATCTTACTATATACTATATACCTTGGCCTTATGTGGTGATGATTCTGCAGCGAAAATCCACAGATTTTGACTGTACTTTGGCAACTTGTGTTTATTAAGATACAAATCTTCTATTTATTGTAATTGGTTGCCGAAATTACATACACATTGACGAATGAATATTTGGTTGTCAGGATTTCTCTATTACGGATATTGTTTACAAAATTTGTTGTTGTTAATTGCACCTCAGTTCAATACAGTAGATATGCATACACTACATATGTAAACTTTAACTTATTGCATTTAATTATGAACATGTATCTGAACACTTTCACAACAATTGCGCCTCTGTGTGGTTTATGTACTTTGAACAGATGTTCCAAACAATCACATTCATCGATACATCGATACTTGTAAAGTTGGACATGCAATTATTTATTGTATTTCTCGATATAATTGCTTCATTTGAATGTCACATGGATCACATATTGCATTAATATACATTAATATACATGTGTACATGTGTACATACGTATATACATTTATTTGTAAAATCGTTTCTCGCTCTATACTTAAAGGTAATTTCATGAAACAAAGTATTTAAGTAGTATGTATCTTTATATTTATATACTCGTCTACGCTTAATAAGTTCGTTAACAAGTCTCGAATAGGTAATTACTTTTTATTATTTTCGGTTTGTTGAGTATATAACCCATTATTTTCAATGAGAACTTTTAGCTATTTCAATTGAAACTGAACCAAACCAAACCGAACCGAACAGAACAGTACAGAACAGAACAGAACGCAATGTTAGTTAACTAAAAGGGTTGTGTGGGGATGAGGTCAAATATATGGTTGGCAAGCGGTAAAAGGGTTTGGAACACAAATGCTATGCGTTTTGGTTAGTAATATTTATTTGCGTTATTTCTGTTTATTTGTTGGGAAATTATCATGTACGAGAAGCTCAAAACTTGCGTTTTAAGAGAAGTGTTTTGAGAAAAAAAAAAAAAACAAAAAAAAACAAAAAAAAAAATATAATAGAATTTAATTTATAGAGGGCAAATGTTACAATATACTTTTAAACACGCACAGTGTGTGCATGGGTCACATGTGTCCTTTCTCTATTTGTCTTAATATGGCGCTCTTTATCTATCTAACACGAACAACTGCAAAAAGAACGGCTGCAATGTACTAGAGGTGCGAGTTATCTCTCGATTGGATTAAAATTTCACTTAATTACAAAAGATTGCATCTGCAGCAAAGGGTTCTTTCCATACGTAGAGTAGTGTAATGAGAGGAATTGAGTCACATTTCCTGTAATCTAACTGCTGGCATTCGATTTAACGTCAAGCAGACAAAATAGACAAAAGGATTAAACAGACAAATCGAACGAACAGCAGGACTATGTGTAGAGTGAATGCTATTCAGCTCACGTAACACGCAACGCAAGGATACACAGCCACAAAAAAAGACAAAACCCAAAAAAAAAAAATTTAAAAAAATTAGTAAAAAAAATCGAGATGTTGAAGTAACAGAAGAGAAACAGCACAAATCGCAGGTTCTTTAACCTCAACTCAAGGCGAACAGAAGTTTAAGGATCCGACAAAAGGCGACAGACAGACAGACAGACAGACAGACAGACAGACCGACAGACCGACAGACGAAGCAACTTAAGGCTTAGAAGTAACCGAGCAAGTCCTCTCAATGAATGAAACAACACCAAAGACTACATCTATAAGCATGAGGACATTGTTGCCGGCTAATATGTGTGTGCGCTGCTGCAGATATACTCCTTTTATTTTGCAAAAGGACATTTGCGAACAAGCAACAGGAATCAGCAGCGTCAAGTATCCTTAGAAAAAATTACCTTCCGACTGTGTAAGACTATAGGCACATCGTTGTGCAGATGATTATCTGCTGCTGCTGCTCCTTCTTTGGCTGCTAGAGTTAAATTCGATACCGTCTATTAGCCTCGTTATTATCCTTTCTACTGCTGCTGCAATTTATTTGAAGTGGTATCGAATGACTCAAAGCAGCAGCAGCAGCAGCAGCAGCAACAACAACAACAACAACGGCAGCGGTGGAAGCACTGCGGCTGATGCAGGTTCAACTTAAGGGCGCTGGTGAAGGTGAAGGTGAAGGTGAAGGCACCCAAATACCTGTCGTCATCATATCGTACAGATATACGTATGTATATATACGTATGATATATCTATATATACATTTATACTTCTACATTCATTCATTTGTTCACTTGTCTCACTGTGCGATCTCATGGCGATGTGCATGTTTCTCCCACGATACGCGCAGAAATAGTCTCAAAATTCAAGTTCACAGCAGCACAGCGATCCGTTTTCATTCGCATTGAAATGGGAGATTCCTTAAGAACTGCGTTACGTTGCTTTATAGCTATATACACGTATATATCTTTACGCTTGTTGACGAAATTGCGGCGTCGTTTATTGCGACAGGAAGTCTGTAGTGAGTCCTAATGGGGCATCGAATGATGTTCTATAGAACAATCATTCCTTCGATGGCCTCGCCGCCTTCTTATTTGTTTTTCATTGATCAATCGATCGATAGTTTGAATATGTGCATTGGTATTCTTATACGGCTATATATATTGTTTTTAGAACTGCTACTGTGTCAGTGACGTTCAATACAAGTCTTCATACATACTTCTATGGCTGTATGTGCTCTTTATCAGTCATCATTCATCCGTAGAGTGTCCTGCTTCATTTGTTTGTTCGTTGGATCATTTTGTATCTAATAAAAGTTTTCGGTTTCGATATTTGAAACCATTTGTTGGGTTCATTTTCACATGCATTCATCGCTAAAAAGTGCATTGGCTGTGGTGCAGCATATGTGATGCAGAGAGTTTTGCAATAATATTATTTGCAGCTGGAGGAATAATAGTCTCGCATAATTAAGCCTTTGCACATCCTGTTTATCATATGCACTCAGCCTAATACGCGTAAATTTGCTGATTAGTTTTAAAGGTATCTGACTGTGTTTGTGTGTGTGTGTGTGTGTGTTTGATTTGATGTATTCATAATCGATAGTAGAATACTATTAATACGACCACAGCCGTCTGGCGTGGTGCAATGTACTCAAGATGCGCATTGCACCACAAAAGCTCCGGATTCGAATCCCAGGTTATGGTTTGTGTTATTGGACGTCGGAGTGTCTTTTGAAACGTGCTACTAAAAGAAAACTTAATGACTTTTTTGCCCATGTAATCAATAGGTTCCATTTCTATACCATTCACACATAGTGTGAAAGTTTGTAACGTATTAGAGGAGGCATCGTAGACCTCATAAAGTATATATATATTCGTGACCAGCTTGACGAGACGATTCGATCATTCTATATGCGTGTGTCCGTCTGGATGTTGTTGCGCATTTTTGGAGACCAATTTTTATGGTATCCAGTTGTAAATTATCACCTAGAATTATCTTTATTGCAGTAAAATAGAGCACTAAAATTGAACCGTTGCCGCCCACTTTTTGGTGTAGCGCCCATACAAACTTTTAACTTTTTGTGAAAAATATTGTTAATATTGTGGCCAATATCAAGTTGTGATTGGAATGTAAGCTTCTAATGAACTGAAGCTTTATTGGCTTGAAATTCGATGTGAAAAGCCGTTATATATACATATACTAATGGGCATGTCCCGCCCACTTTTTGGAGTAGGCCATATGCAAACTCGTGGCCTATTTTGTGCTATTGCATGAAGAACTTCTCTAATTAAATCAATTATGAACGACTGCTTCACATACATATACAATTGGGCGTGTCCCGCCCACTTTTTGAGGTAAACCCATACAAACCCACCGCACGCTTTTGTATGAAACACTTTCTCAGTTAAATCAGTAACAGCTTGAAATTTGATATTGTGGCTGACACAGATATAGTAATGAATGTGTACCGCCCACTTTTGATGGTATTTTCTAGTAGCGCCACCTATATGTGACTAAGTGCGTTGAAGAGGTACATGCTTTCTTAACACCCAGTCAACAATATTATGACATTTGATCCAATGAAAGCGTATGTATTGTCATCTGACGGGATGCCCTTCAGGTTGTCGCTACAAGCCGTTTAGATCGCTGCTATTTTCACGAGACGCTTTTTTCGTCGGAAAATGGTATTTTTCCGAAAACTTAAACTTAGAATGTAATTTAAATCAAATAATTAATTAGTAACAAGTGTAGTAACAATAAGTTTAAAAAGTACTATTTACTTTGGCACGCATAAGAAAAGAAAGTTCTTGAACCAAGAAATTTGTACTTCGTTTAAGAAAATCCATACTCAACTATGGTACTGATACCGCTATGGATCAATTCAAATACGGAAATGCTGATTTTTTTATCAGTGCAGTTGTAACGCGACACCTAAACTTATTTTTCTTGCTGTCAATTAGAATATCCATATTGACATACTACGCACACTTTTTAGGGTAGGCCCAGTAGGCCCAGAAGGCCCATTTTTATTGCATACATCGTTAACTTAAAAATTGATTTGGCTTTTTTAAACCGATGCTTCACATATATTTCAGTTAGAGTGATGCCCAACGTTAACTTTAACTTTTTGTATGAAAAACTTTATTTTGCAGCCAACTGAATATTTGCTCTTAGCAGTCTCAATTGGGATCCCGATATAAATCTTCCACCCTATGATAACAGGTTAAAATTATTTGATCTCCCAACCCTCTTATCATGCCGTTTTATGCTCTCTGTTGCTTTTCTTCATAAAATTCTTATTGGTTAGATTGATACTCCCTGCTTACTTCAGTCCATATTACTAAATGTCCCCATTCGGCCAAACCGTCACTTCGTGTCAATAAAGTTACCTTTTTGTACGACAAATTACACGCCCAATAATTCACTGCGAGCTCTTTGTTTTATCTACAATAATTTTTCTTCCTATTTTTCTTATAACTCTTCCTTACACTATGTAAAAAACTCTGTACTGACAAATCACTATTCAATAAATTTGTAAATTTCATTTAGCAACTTCTAGATTTTTCTCCAATTTTTGTAATTGCGCGCCGCTTGGATCACTGCCCAAGCTGTGAGTAGGGGCACACCCAATGTAACTTATTGTTGCATCTCTGACAACTTACAATATGAACTCCATTAGAAGATTTCTTTACAAGATTATTACAATCTCTATCGTACTGTATGTATCGTACGTACAGCCAAGAAAATCAAAACCGAGTCGTAAAAAAAAACCGCAATATGCAAAACAGCTGTAGAATTTTATTGAATTTATGTCAGTGTGTGTTAAACACCAAAAACAACAATCACCAGCATAACAGCGCGACAGTTAATGAGATTAAAATACACAGCAGGATATTGCCGAAGGAATCGAGTTGAGTCCTGGCACGTCGCGCCGATGATGAACACAAAACGTGTGCTCGATGGGATGCCAAAACGTTAAATTCAAATCAGCAAATTTCCTACTTTTGATATTCTTGACTCTCTCCCTCTCTCTCTCTCTCTCTTTCACGCTTATGCTGACTCTTTCTATCTGTCCATCCAAGCCAAACCACATGTATATATTTATGAAACAGGTAATGGGTGGGCAACATGCCGACGAGGGAGTGTGAAACAGATATTTGTCAGCTGGAATCTGATTTGGAATTTCTGCAAAAATTAATTATCACTTGAACGCATGAAGAGCAAAAAAATAGTAAAAAAAGCAACGTCTTCGAGTGATAAATTTTGCATACTTAAAAGACATCATTAAAAAAAAAAAAGGAACACCAGAAATGCAACCAAATAATAAATCACAGAACCATAAATTAGTTGGCTTTTAATTACGATTATTACGTTGATAATAGAGCGTATTTAACGCGCGATAAACATAAATAATCGTGTCAAATGCAAACAGATGTTGTTGATGCGTATCTGGCAGATATTTTACGAAGCGCAATGTGAAATCACAGCCCAGCTCAGCACAGCACAGCAGTTCAGCTGAACATACATATCAACACAGCTTATAAAATATTTTAGTTAATGAAAACAATGTGTGAACAAGTTAGCAGAGAGGGCGGAGCAACTAAAGATAACAACTAAGTTAGCTATAGTCGAGGTGCTCGACTGTATTATACCCTGCATACAATCTAAAATCATTAGTTTGGTTCCACATTTGGTGTACACTCTTGATTTATGATTTATCCAAATATCTATGTATGTGATCAAGGAAAATAAATGTCTACTAGAAAAAATTACTAAAAAATATAATATATACAATTACAAGCAAAAAACTTACAAATGTGGTAAAACGGTTGCAATGAATGAAATTTTGAGATAAACTTGTAACAGTGCGGTACCAAAAGCTACTACACCGCGAGTCTAAGTCTTCTCTCAGTGAGAAAATTTGTCTGTAAGACAGACTTACGGACGGAGTAATGAATATGGCCAGATCAACATCTAAAAGTAACCGAACTTTTAATTTGAATCATAGAACAGGTAGCACCATCTATTAAATGTCAGCAGTGTTAGAGAGGTACATGTTTCTTCTTTCGAAAGCAAAAATGTTCATGCTAATCGTTTATCCGGTTACAAAATGACACACGTTTTAAAAACAGCCGTTTTTGTAGTTATGTCGTAACAACGAAAGAGCAAATATTAAATTTTGTTTTAAACTCGGTAGACTTACGAATTGTTTAAAAAAAAGTATATGATGACGATTGTATGAGTCGTACTCAAGCTTACAAGTTATTTACACGGGTGTTGATGCTTTAAATGATGATCCAAGAACTGAACGACCCAAAGCATCTAATCCTGCTGAATTTTCATAAAATTTTTGATGAAAAAACAGATTTGTCTAAAAATAACCAAACTTTTTAGTTATAAAATAAGCATGGTGATATGTTTCAAAGCTAATATTTATTCAAAATACGATGCTTTTAACTCAATACAATGTTTGGAACGATCAAGTAATTTATCCATAGACTGCGTGTTCTATGATTTACGTTAAAAGTTCTGTTATTTTTAGATTCCGCCATGTATGTATGTATTATGGCTCACAAAACTCAAAAATCTCAATATAAATTTATTCAATGTATACGTTTCCGAGATAACTTTTTAATTTTCTTATTGTTATCGGAGTTAGAAATGTCCGATTAAGTCGCCAAAACATCTTATTAAAGGTAATAATACTATATCCAACAATCGCTTTTAACATTTCTTCAATGTTAGAAAAAGTCAAATTGTGTTCAGTTTCTTACATTTTAGTACGTATAGATTGTATTTTTATGAAGTAAACAAGGTATGTGAAGAAAATCTATGCTTAAATACCGAAGTTATGAACAATTCAGTGATGGTGTCAGAATTAAAATGTTTCTCTGTTTTGTAACTTTCCTCTATTTATAGCTATTATGGAGTTTAATTCAATCAATTCACAACGCAATTCGAATATGAGACCTAATCGAATACTTCCAACTCGAAATATGAGCTAAAATGTGAAACTATGTAAATAAAATACACTAAAAAACACGAACAAAGTTCAAAATTAAACATGATGAGTTATCGCTCTGTCTCATATAACTGGGACTTGTATCTAGGAGTGGTCCTCCCAGCTGGAATTTAAGATCGTGTGATTTAACACCATTGGAAACCAATACCGAGCAGCCATTGGTGGCATACCAGCCGAAATTAGAGACATTGAAAATTGCGTAATGGGCAGAGTCTCTGCAAGAGGAACCATTGCGTGAATCTTAGGTGGCATAAAATTATATGTCGAATAAAGGCTTTCGATTGAATTTTAAGTTAATAGTTTTTTTATTTTTTATTCCATTGTGACATACGATTGACGTACAATCCATTCTAACATGTTTCGTGCGTATTGATGAACGTGATTTGATACTGATCAAAAACATGTACTCGTTATACTGTATATGTAACGTCTACTTTGCTCTTATTTACAGCTCTTTAAACATAGTATAGCCTTTGACACAATGTTGACCGGTTATAATTTTTTTAGTTTTTCGTGTTAGACCGTGCTTTTTCGTGTATGCGCACTAACTTCGTGTTCGTGTTGAACCGTGCCTAAAAAGTCAGGCACGCGATCATCTCCAATATATAATTTATGCGTTCTCCGCTGGTTCCTTAACTATGTTATATACATTTTGACATTTTCAACAAATCCAATATACCCTGTTTGCATATATTTTTGTGCAGCGTATAAAAACCAAGTGAAATCCAATCGGAATCAAACTCGTGGAAGCCCATTAAGAGATTTTTTAAATTTTTTTAGGCACACCGAAATGCCAGAAAAGTGTTGAAGTGCGACGAAACTGTTGTAGTGGAAGCGCCGCAACCACCGTTCATGAGAAACAGAAGCTGTAGCAGTAGTATCTGTATCTGTATCTGTATCTGATGCCGCCTTATGCTTGTGAGATACATACATATGAACAAAGATACACAGCATGTCGCTGTGTCGTTCTGTGACAAATAAATGAACAAATAAGGCAATAGCAGCAGGCGACAACTACGACGACAAATGAATGAGTTTTTGAGACTGCGGTACACAAAGACACACAAAAAGACGGACATACTTGTACATAAAGACAGACAGCCAGTTTAAATGATAAACGGACTTGTGATCGCTTGGTGGAAGGATGTGGAGTCGTATAGATGCTTAATCATCTGCAGCGCCGTTTCGAACCCAAAAATGTCGTCGACACTTTATGTTGGTGTGGTTCTTTCTATTGCTGCTGTTTGCTCTTGACACTTTTTTCCTTTATTCTATACTTGCATAAGTGTTAATTGTCGAATGTATCTAGATGTAGATAACTATATGGCGTATGGCGCCTAATGCCGCTTAAATGTTTATATATATACATACGTATATGCATATGTATATGCATATATGAATATATGCATATACATATATTGTTGTGCGATGTGCGCCTGGCACTCATTAATGTCTATGTCGTCATATGGAAATTCATTTATAAATTATAGTTTAATTAAAACTGTATGTAAATCACTAAAGTATCTTTTTGAGACTTCTGTTTCACTTTAATAGTTTTTCTAAAGAACTACTTTTACTTCTATAAAATGAAAAACTCGCAAAAACACTCATTTATCATCATTCTTTTCTCGGCATGTCCTTTGCATCCTTCGTTAGCACACAATTATGTTGAAAATATAAGGCTAAAGTTAAAAACGGATAAAGATAAAAATAAATATGGTTGTTTTTGGTCGTAACAAAGCTTAAATATACTTCACACTAGCACTAAAAGTAGTCAATTTTAATAATTAAAACTATTGTAAAACATAAAAGTGGGGACTTAAATAGGGGCTACCCCAAAAAGTGGGTGGTACACGCCCATTAGTCTATGTATGTTAAGCGGCTGTCTACAAAAAGGCACCATATCGCATTTCAACCTAATACTAAATTACTATACTATAGGTGGCTCTACAGCCGACTATCGGTCAAGGCCGCTCGTGGGAAAGCGCACCATTCGGCGTAGTTAAATGCAGGCCAGCGCCAGCCGCTGGCAATTCGGAGCTTTTTCAGATCATCATAGACCTGATTTTGCCATCTTAAGCTCGGACGTCCTCTCTGACGCCGTCCACCAATCAAGTTCAGGTTTCCGTCGTAAACCTTTAGTGCTGGAGCTTTGGGGTTCATCCGGATGAGGTGACCAGCCCAGTGCAGCCGCTGGAATTTAATGCATTGGACTATGTCAACCTCATTGTACAGCTCATGATTCATACGGGTCAACTCTAAGGGTACCAAAAATCCTGCGAAGAATCTTTCTCTCTGCGCCATATAGATGCGTCTTATAGATTTTTATCTTCGTAGTTCGAGAGAGGTCTCTACTTCTAATTTGCTTTCTGAGCCCAAAGTAGCATCGATTAGCAAGCGTGATTCTTCGTCTGATCTCTCCGCTAACTTTGTTCTCGCTGGTAATTTCTGTTCCCAGATAGACGAAGTTTTCCACAACATTTAAGTTGAAATTCTACGTACGCCATACTCCAAGACCCGTAAATAGTCTGCGAGTGAGCGCTGCTAGCTCGGCGTTCATTAGTGCCGATGATGTCAATATCATCAGCATATGCGAGTAGCATCACTTCCTTATGGAAGATCGTACCCGATCATTCTACATATGGGCATTGGCGTAGGATGTACTCCATCAAGAGATTGAAAAAGTCGCACAATAAAGCACCACCCTGCCTGAAACCTCTCTTGGTATTAAAGGGTGCGGAGAGGTTCATTCCTACTCTGACGACGCTTTGGGTGTGTGATAGCGTCATCATGCAAAGACGAACGATCTTTGCTGGGATACCAAGTTCAGATAGGACCGTTGAAGAACTTCGTTCTTATCGGCGTGCCGAAAGCGGCCTTATAATCGACAAATAGGTGGTATGTGTCTTATTATACTCATGGGTCTTTTCCAGGTTTTGGCGTAAAGTGAACTCGCATATCAGTGCATTCGTATATGGCTCCAGCCGTTTACACAGTACGCGGGACAGAATTTTGTATCCTATTTAAAGGAAACTTATTCCCCGGTAGCTCGCGCACACATCGAGGTCTCCTTTCTTGAAGATAGGACAAAGAGCACTTAGATTCCAATCGTTGGACATGCATTTATCGCACCAAATTTTGCATAAGAGATGGAGCAAACGCCTTACCAACTCTTCGCCACCGGTCTTGACTAACTCAGCTAGCAACTCGTCGGAGCCTGCCGCTTTGGTATTCTTCAGCTTTTTAATTACTGAGTCGACCTCGTTATAATCCGGTTGCTCTACAAGAGAGCCATCATCGATTGGTGGTTCCATGTACGCTTCTCTATCGGCGGTATTATTCTCTTCATCGCCCACAAGTAGATTAGAGAGGTGACTTCTCCATAGTCTCAGTGATTCCTGTGCATCTGTAACCAGACTTCCATTGTTGTCCTTGCAGAAAGAAACTCCGGGCTTGAAACCTTCGGTCAGACGCTTGACCATTTGATAAAACTTTCGAGATTGATTTCTTTGACATATCACCTCACTGAAAAGGCGTTTCTACTCTCTCCGTTTCTCACGATATCGCTGTCTAACAGCTCGCGTTGCTCCGGACTGCAGAGTTCGTTTGTAAGCGGCGTCTTTCTCTGCAGTAGCTTGACGACACTCCACGTCATACCAAGGGTTCGTCACAGGTCTGGTGTACACAATTACCTCCTTGGCAGCCGTATCTCTCCACTGCTCATCTATATCTTCAGAAGCCGGAGAAGGACTCCTGAACAGTTGGGAGAGTCTGGCTAAAAAGGCTTCGGCGGTCTGTTGTGATAGCAGCTTACCGACTATAGCTTTCGTTCAGTGTTAGAACGTGTGGAATGCACCATGTTGAGCCTGGTGCGTATCTTGGCTGCCACAAGGTAGTGGTCCAAGTTGATGTTGGGACCTCGTACCGTTCTCACGTCCAACACGCTCGATGCGTGGCTTCCGTCGATCACAACATGATCAATTTGGTTGCGTGTCTTTTGATCGGGACTACGCCAAGTAGCCTTGTGTATGTCTCGGTGTGGAAATCTGGATTCCGACCTGCGGCGAAATCGATTAGCCTCTCTCCATTGCTGGAGGTAGCATCGTGAAAGCCAAGTTTTCCGACTGTTGGGCCAAAGATTCCTTCCTTCCAAATTTTGGCGTTGAAATCGCCAAGCACGATTTTTACATCGTGATTGGGGTAGTGCTCGTAGAGACGTTCGAGACGCTCGTAAAATTAATCTTTTGCCGCATCGTCTGCGATTTCCGTCGGGGCGTCTGCACAAATCAGGCTAATGTTGAAGTACTTAGCCTTTATTTGTATCGCGGAAAGGCGCTCGTCCACAGGTATGAAACTGGTGACACTAACCACGAAACCGCATCCAAACTTGTGCATCTTCGCATGGCAACTATAATAGATGTCACAGGATGCCTTTTTTGAGCAGCCCTGTCATATCTTTCGCATTTATTGTATTGCGGTGATGTCAGGCTTAAATTTGTCGAGGACATCAACCAGCTGGATATCTGCACCAGCCCTGTGGAGGGACAGGACATTCCAGGTGCATAACCGTAAATCATGGTCCTTAAATCGTTTGCGGGGTTCGTCATCATTGAGGAATTTTATCCGAGGCTTCCATTGTCCTGGTACGTTATATTTTGCGGTGGCGGTAACCAAACCGAGCGCACCAACCCCTAATTAAGGGGAGGGGTTGGCTTCAAACAATTTGCTCAGCACGGAGATTCCGTGGCTTACCTAGGAGATACGTGTCCTAGCAGACGTTTGTCAGCTGCTTGAGCCGTTTGCAAAAGAATCGTAATTTGACCGCTCCCAAGTGAAACGGCCAAAGAACTTTCAACTTCAAACGATCCCATCCCCCTAATCAACCTAATATTGATTTTAATAAAGAAGTTTTCATACAAAAAGTCAAAAGTGGGCAGTAGGTTTGTATGGTGGCTACCCCAAATAGTAGGCGGGTCCCACCCATTAATGTGTATGTCAAGCATCCGATCACCCAAAGCTACCATATCAATTATTAAGTTGATATTGACTACAATAAAAAAGTTGTTCTTACAAAAACTCAAAAGTGGGCGGTGGATTTGTATGGGGGCTACCCCAAAACATGGGCGTGGCGGGTCAATAAAAAGAAATATATGTGCAAAATTTAAACTGGATAGCATAAGAATTGGTGCCCAAAAAATGCGCAACAACATACAGACAGACGGACATGGCTAAATCGACTCGTCTCATCGAACTGATCAAGAATATATATATACTTCATGGGTTCTACGATGCATTACAAGCTTTCAGACAAACTGATAATGCAATTTACTATGTGTAAATGGTATAAAAAGAAAAAAAAATCAAGAAAAAACGTTAATTTTGGTTGAACTTTATTATCCTTTACAGCTACTAAGAACATAACTTGAACAAGTAGCTTCTACTTGTTCAAGTTATGTTCTTAGTAGCTATAAGAGCTATAAAGGATAATAAATTTCAACTCGTATTGTAAAACATAAACGTGTGTGTTGGGCAACCCCATTGAAAATCAAATGAATCGAACTGATAAATTGGTTGACCAGATATCCAATTTACTTACAGTTGTAAAATCACTTTTGAATACCAACTCTTCTAAGCCTTAAACAATTCCATGGAATGCCAATGGCGCATTCCAAGATGAGGTCATGCCGACAAATCATCCTGCAGGTACAGCGCGCTGTGGATCTTCAATTATTATCAAAAGTAGCATACAATTTTCATTATGCACACCCATTGGGCGCAAATTACTACTATTGAGATGCAAACAATCACTGGTAATCTGAAAATTGCTGCTGCGTATTTGCCGTCAAGTTACTGAAGGCATGTTCTCAAATATGCTTCATCATCTAGAAAACGACTTTTTCCGTGGAGCTGATTATAACGCTAAACACCAATGTTGGGTAGGTACAACTACCAACCCAAAGGTAAAGAGCTACACAGATCCAAGAAAGTATACCGATTTATTGAACATGGTAGTTCATTGTGGTATTTACAGAAGAAGGTTGTGTTCGTATTATTCTGCTGTAGTCACCGCTGCAGGTTAGATGAAGAGTTTAACCTAAACATGGAACTAAGCAATGAACAAGACATAGATGACACAGTTGAATCACTCAAAAATAAACAAACACAAAACAAACACATTGTCCGAGAGATAAGAGAAGAATGTTCTGGTAGAATTTAAAAATGAAGTTCTTCAAAACGCGGAACAGAATGGGCCAGACGTGTCACAAAATATTTAAAGCGCCCTGCAAAGTGAATTATTCCTGTTAAAGACATAAATGGAGAGTGGTGTCACAGCAACAAAGAAAAAGCTGAAGCGTTTGCTTAGCTCCTTGAGCAACAATTTACACACTTTTCATTGTGTAGTCCTGCTGAGGAAGTAGAAGTAGACCTTGCTCTTAATGCACCCTTCCAACTTAGCTAGCCTATAGAAATATAAAAGATATGTTGAATATGAATATATGTGACAACTACAAAATCGCTCCCAATAAAAGTCCATCTTCTGCTTATTCTCATCTTCAAAGTTTGCTTTAGGCTTTAGGTTAGGCTTTAGGTTCGGAGATAATACTAAGCTTAATGCCTGGTAAATGGAAAATGAAGTATAGTCAAATCGACCAATTAGTCAGCTGGAAATGTATTCTCGAAAATATTTGATAGAATATTCGCTCGAAGAACGCTGCCACTACTTAATAGCGTTACACTTCCAAATCATCAGTTCGGGTTTCGGCGAAGGCATGGCACACCGAAACAATTCCATCGTTTGGAGCAGAAATACAAACAGCATTTGAATGCAAAGAATACTGCACAGCTATATTTCTTGATGTAAAACAATCGTTTCATCGTGTTTGGCAAATGGGACTTCTTTTTAAGATAAAGCAGTCATTACCATCACCTCAATTCCATTTCTATCGATCTTATGTGACGGACAGATATTTTTACGTAAGATGAGAAGATGCCCACTCTGGAGTTCCTCAAGGCAGTGTAGTACGGTTATTGCTTTACACGCTTTATACTGCAGATATGTCTGATGCGGATGATACAGCAATATTTACGCTCAGAAGAGTTTTTAGTACCTAGGGGTGATATTAGATAAACGATTGGTTTGGAAAATTCACATAAAAGCAAAAAAGAAATCAACTGAACATTAAAACACAGTGCATGTTCTGATTACTTGATCCTCGTTCTATGCTCAGTTTCGAAAACAAAATAAGGCTTTACAAAGCAATCCTGAAGCCAGTGTGGTTATATGGCATACAGCTGTGGGAAACTGAACCTAGGTCCAATATTAACATCTTACAGAGATACCAAAACATTATACTTCGTAATATCACGGGAGCACCTTGGTATGTTCGAAACGATAAAACACACAGAGATCTTAGACTTCCCACGCTTGTAGACGAAATTGCTCGCCACAGCAACAAATATCTTCGAAGACTGAACTTGCATCCAACCGATGTGGCTTCTGTGTTTGCTTAGCTTCCATATTCCACGCAGACTCACTCTTTGGATCTGCCAAACCGCACCACATTAATTAATTAGCAGTAATTTTTTCATATCATCATTTCATATCATATAGTAGTATATAATCTCAAATCAGCACCAATTTTTAAGATATCCTGTTGTAAGTCTGCACATAGACTTTATTATATTGCAGTTTAATAGAGTATCAAAACTTACAGGCCACTCCCACTTGTAAGAATAGCCCCATACAAAACACCCTCCCCACACTTTTGACTTATTGTGAGAACATTTCGTTTATTGCTCCCAAGATCACCTTAAAAATTGGCATGCTGGTTTCTCATAAGGAACTCTTCACATATAGTATATGTATCAATTGTTGCGATCCCAATCCTTTTGTTGAGTTAGCCCTCATACAAACCACACGCCCAATTTTACCTTTTTTTATGGAAAACATTTTTAATGCAGTCAATATCTACGTGAAATTTGGTTGAATTGGTTAAGACTGGTTACAGATGTAAATTTTATGTCTATGATCAACGCAAATGTGACTGGTCCAGAGTTTAAACGAAAATGTGAACTAAACTTTTCCGGCAGCGAACTACTTGCCTTTTCTTTTTTACCTCTTCGATAATACGATCTATTAGAGTGGCATCTATAAACAAGTGTCACGCTCACTTTTATGGGGAGACGCCAAAAAACGTAGATCCCACGTGTTTCTTCACCGGCGGGTGCCAATGAAGCACTTAAGAACAGCAGAGGTCGGCGGCGTCACTTCTGCTGCACTAGCGGCACAAACGCTAGCGTTGCTGGGTTCACACACTGAAAGAAAGAAAAATTCTACACAGTATAAATGCTATACGCACCAAAACTCGATCCAGCAAGTGCTTTGTAAGCCAGCTCACAATTATATAAGCCGCTAATCCACAACATTAAAACACCAAACAGCCGTTTTAGTTATAATCTAAAGTTCACGTTTATTTAAATAAGGCACCCCAAATGAATATTGGTAAACGTTAATTATTAATTTGAGTACTAAAACAATGCGCCCAACAACACAAATTTTGTTGGCGCAATAGTTTTATGCCAAAATGCAAAAACAACTAACACAAGCAACTAACTCTATACATAATTCTAATGCAAGCGATCAAAACTAATTGTAAACAAAAAGAATATATGAAGATGCAGCGAACTGACTTGTCTCACTTGCCAGCTCATTTTTTTGTCTCTTCTTTGATCTCATTACATTACATGGACGAAAATTGTTATTTATTAACCCATATCTGCCCTTTGCGGCGTAAACACCACCTTTAGGTTGTTACATTTTACAAAAACACATTTGTTTCTTAATGCCTGCTAATTTCACAACTTGAAACTTCGTGTGATTGCTATTAAAGTTTCGGTTTCACCGAAGTTTACTTTTTGTCTTGCTTTATAATTCTCAATATGATTCTACATATGAATAGATCCACTATAACATTTTTTTTATTTATTTATTTTTTTTAAATTATTTTGTTTAAATTGATTCTTAATTTATACATATACATTTTAATCTTTCGCTGGTTTTTTGAAGGTAAAGACAAGTTTCTCTAATGCCATCATGTCTACGCGTTCTAAGAGAATGATTGATTATTATTTTTTAATTCGCAAAGAATTCTCGTTTATGTCATCAATCCTGCTGAAAAAAATTCAATTGAAATTTATTGTTCAGAATTAATTGTACATTCTGAAATTATTATGAAAATTTTAACCATTTTTATACCATTCAAACAAAACGTTTAACATAAAATTTAATATACTAGTTTAATATACTTATGGGGACGAACGGCTCACATGTGTGTCAAAAATTGCCAAGTGAGACCGGCAAATGTTTTATAGCATTCGATTTTTGTGCAATTATTTTTTAATTGTAGTGTTAGTGGACCTCTATGGAATCTATAAAAAAGGCAGACCTAGTATGAAGGGTTGTCAAGTTACGCTACAGGAGCCCGAAGTTTTTTGCTTTTACTGCGTGATTTCAATCAATCATAACTTTAATTACAATTAGTCGATTTGAATTTTGTTTTGGGTGTTTTTTTTTTTAAAGAATTTTGGACAAGCTTTTCAAAAATATCAAGAATATTTCTCTATTTTTTTTTCCCAATCAAATAACCGCCGCGTTATAAAGCGTTTCACAGTATTTATTTAAGTTACAATTAGTATTTAAAATTGAAATATTAATATTTGATGCATTTAATTAAGTGTAAAACAATATTTTTTTCTCTGTGTTTTTATCTTTAGGAAAAACATCATATTTCAATGATGCGGAATATTTCCTTAAATTCAGAATGGAATCAGCAGAACAGACAAAGGAATGATACATTTGAGTACCAGGAATAGTTTTCGAAAGAGCAAAGCGAGTTTTAAGTTCTGCACACAATGCATGAGCTTCCTTATTACTAAAAAATATAGTTATTTCAGTCAAGTTCTTTTTTGACCATTGGAAGAGATCATCAGCAGTTAAAATAGCATTTTTAGATGATGATTGTAGCATAGTCTTTTGATTGTCCCTCCGATACCATCACAGGGTCCTTTTCTATGTGCAGTAGGAAAAAAGTACCAGTCACATGGAATACCAAAATCATGATGATCATGTATAAGATTTGTAAAATTGTACTTATTTTTAAAATGATGCGCTGCCCCATCTGTGAAGTACAACAATTTTTTGGGTTCAAAATTCTCTTTCAGAAAATTCGATAGAGCCACTGTATCGTGATTAAGACAATCTGACAATTAACTACTAAACTGCGATGGCTTAGCTCATTGTCTTTCTTATAATAAATTACACCAGTAAAGATGATGGTCTGGTTATTATATAAACGAATTGTTCTCAGCAAAATCACACAGAATAATAAATATAATCAGTTTGTCTGAAATTTGTATGGTACGAGTATCCAGTTATAAATTGGCACACATATATAAGAAACGAGGGCCACAATAAACAGGTTAAACTTATTTTTATCAAAGGGTTTCCAATAGGAGCAGGTAAATTCTTACAGTTCATAGCGACCATGGTGTTTTATATCTGTTGTTCATTTTCCAGTTTTTTTCTTTCGCACACTAAAGACTACTCACCAAATCAAGCAAGACATGCAAAAGGTAAAACCTCACTATCACAAAATGGGTGTTCCATTGTGGTTACGATGCGTAGTGCGCATTTTACGGTTTACAAGGTCGTCTTTTCCAGTCGTCTATTCAATGTTTGGTGGCCTAATTCATGTCGACTGATTCAGTGAATAGTCAGTCAACAAAATGCAAGATCTGGTGAAAACCGTGAGAGAGTGCAGGAGAACCCGAGTCAGAGTCAATTCAGTACCGCGAACAAGAACTCGACTCTAGGCAAACAATAACTTGGCGAATTTTGCATTTGGACTAGGGCCGTATAAAATCCGATTGCCCCAGCAGCTAAAGGAAAACGATCCCTACTATATCAAATTTTGAGTTGATATTAAAGTGGACACGTTAGTTGTTTGGGGCTACCCCAAAAACTTGGACAATCCCATCCTTTGATATGTACATGCAACGTATTTAATTAGATATTGACGGAAATAAAAAATGTTCATACAAAAAGTCAAAAGTGGGCGAGTGACTTGTATGGAGTTGTATGAAATTCTATAAAAATAAAACAAATTTTTTCCAGATCATTTTTTTGTTTGTTTTCCTATTTTTACACTTCGAAGTCTGTGTGAAGGGACATCAGGTATAATCAATTTTTTCTTTTTTGTAGTAATTTGAGGTCACTGAACACAAATCCGTCGGATTCTCGAATTTTCCAGCATATTTTACAACCGAAGTCCGTGATTACCGCGGATTTCATCAAAACTGGTCGCGAATTTATCAAAAAATCAGCCAAATTATTCATTGCAATTCATGGAACTGAAATTAATATTTTTCAGAACGTAAATTACTTACCTATATGGCGTTCGAACCGTTTGTCGATTAGGTAAACCATGTAAGCCTTCTGTTCTGGAGCTATGTTGTCCATCCAGTGCAGGTGCTGCACCCATCATAAAGCTCATACGGGTCCGAAACTCATCGCCAACTCTAATATGTAAAAAAGATTCAGCTTCATACTTCGAAGTGGGCCCTACTTGAAGCATCGATTATCAAGCGTGATTCTTTGCCTGTTATCCTGGCTGCCGTTGTTGTGTAACCAGCCAGGTAGACAAAGTTTTCTAAATCATTGAATCAATCTCACAGCCCATCCAATATGTGACGATGTTTTGCCAGTGCACATTAAGTACTTTCTCTCATCTCCGTTCATTGCTAAGCCCATAAGACGACAATGCATAGCTTTGCCTGAAAACTCTTCTGGTATCAAAAGGCAGGAATATATTTTTTCCTACTCTGACGAGGCTTTGTGTGTGTGACAGCGTCCTTATGCAAAGACGAATGATCATCTGATTGCTGGCATACGATGTTCAGATGCGTAGAAGAAGTTCGTTCTTATCGCCGTGTCGAAAGCGGCATTTATCGACAAATAAGTGGTATGTGTCTTTGTTGTACTCACAGGTCTTTTGCTGGATTTGTCGTAGAGTGAAAATTTGGTCGACCATTTTGGTCTGAAGACATGCCGTTTACACAGTACGCGCGATAAAGCAGACTTATTCCACTGTAGTTCGTGGTAAAAACGGGGTCTCCTTTCTTGAAGATAGGACAAAGAACACTGAGATTTCAATCGTTGAGCACGTATTCATTGGATCAAATATTACTTAAGAGCTACGGCATACGCCTTACCAATTCTTTGCCACCGGTCTTCAACAACTCAGCTGACAGCTTATCGGAGCCTGCTGTTTTGATATTCTTCAGCTTTCCAATTACTGAGTCGACTTCCTTATAGTCCGGTGGCTCTCTAGAGTAGAGCCATCCCCAACTGGTGATACTAAAAATACTTCGCTATCGGCGGCATTGTTCCCTTTATCGTCACCAACTGGGTTAGATATGTAACTTTTCCATAGTCTCAGTGATTCATATGCATCTGTAGCCAGCATTTCGATTATACAAAAAGAAACTCCGGGCTTGAAGCTTTCTGTCAGACGCTTTCAAACTACTGAGTCGATAAAACTTTCGAGCTTCATTTGTATCACATAACTAGTTAACATCCTTTTTTTGGTGGGATCGTCATTAAAGGGGATCGTATCCAAGGCATCATCTGTGTTTCCACTAGTAAAAGTTTTTTGTTGCGGAGTTGCCTGCTTACAATTTGCTCACTTCGGAACGGATGTGTAGATGCTACTCAGGGGATACGTGTCCTAACGGACGTTTGTAAGCCGTTTGCAAAAGAATCGTTCCCTAGTGAATGACATTAAAAAACTTTCTTCACTAATGTGGACTTCTGCAAACGACCCCATTAGGTGAGTGCACGGTTTAATACGCTACAAAGTAAACTTTTTCAACTCTTTCAGTTACTTTTGTTACTAAGTGTTTGAGTAGAAGTCACATTTTAGCTATGAAAAGGCCCAATGAAAAGGTCATGTTTACATTTAATAGTAATCTTCAAGGAACTTATGAAGAGTATAAAAGTTTCGGTTATACTAAAGTTAAAGGTTTTGTATACAGTTTTTAGATATCTTGGTGAAACCCGGTATAGAGGTGTAATTTTTTCTTAATAGAGTGTACCTATATCAACGTGCCACAACAATTTGAAGTAGTAGACGCAATAGAAACCCACTAATAACTTTTGGGTTAGTATATAAAAAGGTAATTTAGAACGGACAATATCAACTTCATTTTTAATGTAATGGATTCTTTGAATAGATATTTCAGATATATATTTATAGACATGTCCCACCCACTTTTATGGATAACTGTTTAAAGTTTTAACTTAAAACTGGTTTTAATACTTTTAGAACTTGTCCCTTTTGCTCGACAAGGCTGGAGCTTATTTCAGTCTACAATTTTTAAAACGATGCTTGATTTTAAGCATTTTCAATACAATCAAATATACAATACGAATTTTGCATAAGTTTTGACTTTTTGACAAGTATGTTGCTTAACCTAATTTAACTTAATTTAACTTTATTTTAATCGACTCATTGTCATTACTATTTGGACAAACATTTTAGTAAAACAGCTTTCACGGAGGACTATAGAACGGGATTCATGGAAAAGCCTATCCCAACTCTCCGGTTGGTCGAAGATGTCTAAGCGGTGTCGCGCGTTTGTAAGCTATTTTCCTGAGCACACTGCGACGTATAGACGCCTCTCATAAAATTACGCCCATTATTTTTTATAAATACCTTTAAAGATTAATGTGGTCCTTATAATATCAACAAAGTATTTTGGAATGCGATTAAATTCTTATTTTTAATGAAGCTTCACTACAAATCAAGTTGCTAGCAAACATTTTCATATTATAATATCGGGCGTCTGATACCCCTAATAAATAAAATACACCCCAATATATGTATGTAAACTTATTTTAAATTGAAGGGCACTCATAGTAAAGGATACCTGCCACCTTCAAGGAATGCATATGTGCATAGTTGATTGGCTACGCACCGCAATTGTCACATGATAATAGACAGCTCGACGACATTAACTCCAAAGTTTCATAGTGCCCTTTGAAGTGAACACATTAAAAATTTATTTCATTGAATATGCAATTGAAATGGAACTACTTAGTTAGACAAATGAATAGACAGGTAGACAGATAGACAGATAGACAGACAGACATACAGACTTTTAAGCATACGATTCCAATAAAAGCTTTGAAATTTTCTCAAGTCCCAAGACTCAGTATATTTTCTATTCAGTAAATGCCTTTGCAGTGTATATGTGCGTACATATATGTAGATAGATAATGACACAATCAATTGTAATGAATCGAATCGAATCGAATAAAATCAAATCGAAAGGGGTTCTGGTTCGTCGAGTCAAAGTGCAGTGAACTAGTGTTTCTACTTCAAGTCTCTATTGTTGTTGACGATATAAGTATTGTGGCTTTATTTTATTTCAATTCATCGCAATTCGATATGTTTGAAGACATTGTGGGTTGCATTCGTCAATTAAATTTAATGATTTAATTAGAAAATACATTTGCAATTATTCTCGTTGAACTGATTATAGTTATACGAGTAGAGGGTGTGTGGCACGTGGTATCTATTATATATTCGCTTATAAAATTATATTTTTTTAAATGATACTTCATTTTAGTTCGAAAATCAGCCCTGATAATGGATGCTTCACGTGCAAACTTGGAGGAGCGATCATTCGTGCAGTCTCAAAAATGTTTTCGTTCAATTCCAATTGAAATGGATTGACTTTAACAATGCTACTATGCCAGATGATGCAGCAAAACATCGTTTTGCACAAACTCTATTATATACTATTTTCAAATACGTAGTACTTATACGAGTATACAAAACACAATAACATTCAATTAAAGCGCATTCGAGTGTGATTAATAAGCTTAAAGAAAAATTTTTATTCAAATGAAATCGTGCGCGAAATTCGATTTGTTCTGTGTTTATATTTAATTCAGCGACAAATTGTAAAAATTGTAAAGCAATTAAAAAGTTTAATAAACAACACAAAAAAAACAAAACAAAAAAAAAAAAGGAATTTCTATATTTTGAGTATGATGCATAAGAACAGCCGTGAGTGCGAAATTAACGCATAAACACATCAGGCGCGATTTTTAATTTAGAACAAAACAAACCATATTTCAAATGGGAACATGTTAAGTTCGGTACAATCGAAGCTTTAGTTCTCTACACATACTACATTTACTACATAGTCCATTTAGGTGTGTTCAAGTGCATGTTTTTTTATAAACATAATGAAGAAATTCACAAATATCTGAAAGTATATGATCTTAAATCCTACTAATATTATAAACGCGAAAGTTTGTATGGATGTGTGGATGTGTGGAGGTTTGTTACTACTTCACGCAAAAACTACTAAATGGATTTTAATGAAACTTTACAATAATATAGCTCATATATCAGAATAACACATAGGCTATAATTTATGAAGCTTAAATTAACGTATTTATTTAATTAATTTAAAACAAACACAGCGCAAACATTTTAACCACGTCTACTTACTTTCGTAGGCGATAAAAAGCTAATAGCTACAAAACCGTCTAGCGATCATGTGTTGCCTTAAATGGTCATGTGTGCGGGACGATATTAGAGAGGCAGAGAGTGAAAGAAAACCGTTGGCTTTTTTGAATATTTATACCCGAGTGGTCATGAGGAAGGGCCAACTGGAGAAGTGGGACAGGGAGACGGACAGCAACGCGCCAGGTACTAACTAGTCAATCATAAAAGAAACATTATGCCTAGATGGGTATCGCTTTGAGGGTAGTTCCAGAAGCACACGACCTGACGTCGGATGGCGCTTGCAGTTAAAAAAACAAGTTCTTTTTCTGAGAAGTAACTGCTTTTATTAAATTAGGAACAAAATTTGAGCAATCTGCATCATTAGGCATCATTACGATTGTGCTTGACAGCCATTAATAGTAGACATGTAACGCTGACAGACGGACAGGTATTAGAAGGCCTATCAGGCTAGAAATATAAACTGTTTCAACTAATGCTTGACTTCTGATGTATTGCGATGGCTTAATGCGCAAAATCTTCACCATTTTGCGGTTAACTAAGGCGTAACACTACTTCAAAGTTGTTGCACAAATCCGTTTGGTATCTACTTCGGCACACACCTGTCTGCTTTCTGTCCGTCTGACTGCCTTTCATATCCACGCTCAATGGCTGTCAAACACAAACTTAGTGATGCGAATTGCTCAGAATTTTATAATTGCCTAAAAACAGATGGTATTTGTCACAAATAAAGTTGCTTAAAAACTACAAGCGCCATCCCACCGCATTTGTATTTAGAGGCTTGCGGGTTTTGTTTGCCGAAGCGACTAACACCTACTTTAAATAATCGAATCTGAAATTTTCTTTAAAAAAAAAAAACGAGAAGAAAACTATTTTTGTTTGTATATATATTAATGTACATTTAAGCATATTCAAAAAAAAAAAAAAAGCGTGACACAGCCTTACTTCATGGTCGGCAGTTTCATTGAGATAACCTTATACATTCTTTAGTCTTTTACACTAGTTAAGTACATGTTTTAGTTTTACATGTATAGGGTATCCCAACAAGAGTGAACGATTCAAATTTGGCGCCATATTTTTCTGTGCAGGTGGCAACTATGAAATTTAACAGCAGGTCCGGAAGTTCTTGTGGCCTCAACTGGGCAGTATGTATCTGGACGATGGTATTTTACAATTAATAAAAATTGCTAAAGGTTTTGTGAAAATCATTTCTTTCTCTTTAAAGATGTTTTGTGCATACTTCACTACGACTTACTTCACGTCCGCGTAGCACTGCGCCTGGCTACCTACGAAATTTTCCAAATATTTTATTTTGTCTGAAATTCCACATAATAGGACTATCTGTGGAAAATTATTTCTCAGATTTCAACGCGACTGTCCCGTAGGAACTTGACTCTTTTAGCCATATTTCCGAAGACATTTTGGATAATTGCGACTAGAATGATCCGAAAAATCGATGTAATGTTCCGTTTCAAGGCGGGAATCATATTCGGATCATCACCGTAAACTTTCTTCTTCATGTAGCCCCAGAAACATAGTAGATGCTGTATCATTTCTTGCTCCAAATTGATTTTAAAACAGTTGACAATGAAGCTTTAAATAAATAAGACGTATCACAGAGAATAAAAATCTTACAGCTTTTGATCTT
Source organism: Leucophenga montana (assembly GCA_035044765.1). Classification (NCBI taxonomy): domain Eukaryota; kingdom Metazoa; phylum Arthropoda; class Insecta; order Diptera; family Drosophilidae; genus Leucophenga; species Leucophenga montana. Next base: position 36,685 of record JAWNNQ010000745.1, read on the forward strand.
AGAGTTGGCTATTCATAAACTTCACCAAATCCGAACAGGCAAATTTTGAGTTTGAGGCTGTTGTCGCAAGGCAGTTCAACAGACTACATTTTTCTTGCAAAGTGAATTCTAGTAGAACAATTTTTTTGACATTGTTTTTTGTAATACATTTTTTGAGCTTTGAAAGTAGTTCTGTGAAAAGGGATGTCTTGTAAAACAACGAACTGATCAGAGGACGCGTATTTGTGCAATTTTTGGTAACAATTTAGACTGTCATCTTCGCTCATTTTATTTATCCATAACTCTGTTACTATTTTCCAAATAGACTGCCAACTTCATTCATTTTATTTATCCATAACTGTAACTTTTTCCCAAATGCCGAACTCTTCTTCAAAATATTCCAGATGTGCATGTTATTATTGCCTTGAAGATACAAATACAAGGCATTGAGTTTGTTAAATATATCGTACAAACATGCAAAAAGTTTAGTTGGGTAAAGTATCTGGAGTATGTTGCAGGACCTTCTTCTTGCAGAAAAGTGGGAATTTTTGGACTAAACTCGTATGGACATAACATGTTTCCACGCGGAAGTAATCGTGTGTTCAGGTCCCATGTTTAGTTTTTTAGTCTATATTCTAAAACCCACTTCAACTGAGAGCACATCGTATTCGAATACGCTATATATGATACAATGTATCCATATAGCATACGGTACTTTGTTCTCTCAATAATCCATAGCGGCCAGACCTTGATCGAACACCAACAATACATACTTCGAGGTTTTTTTTTTCAATTCCAATCATTTTATGTTATTAACTTGACAATCATCTCAAACAAGTCTTGAATTTTTGCGCTTTCAATGATACTTTTGCAGAACAAAATATGTTTATCGATAATACTATCATCAAGAAAGCGCACATATATTGAATTCCGTGCATCTTTATTACCTTCAGTAGCCTCTTCAATATGGAGACTAAAATACTTGCCTTTCATTTCTTTACTAATTGATCATAGAGGTACTTTGCTATATAATAGACCCTTCGATTTATAGTATTGTTAGACAATTAGTTCTATTATTTCTCCCACCATAATATTAACTATGACGAGAGAAGCTGATAGAATAAGCGCTTCTACGAAAGAGTGTGAGGTTTTTTACATTTCACCACTCTGTTTGCTACATTGAAAGATACTAAAAATGCTTTGCTAGGTACTGAATTTGTAAGTTCGTTATGTTTTCCAACCATGGTAGGGTGATATTAAATTTATAAAAATATATCTTTGGTGAAAGAAACTGGAATTCGAACAACGATCAGCGATGTTGACAAACATAGGTCAAGTATTTTAGCTATCTCAGCTAACAAGCATAAAACAAATTGATTTGCTAAATCGCAGGTTCTTCTGGGAAATATGTATTTTCCCTCATTTCTATGCAAAAATAATTTCATAAATATAGAAAAAGATCTTAATTTCTCAATTTTATAAATGTTTTTCTTTTGTCTGCCTGTCTGTCTATGCGTTCCTGTCCGCCCTATTACCTCAATCTTTGAAATATTGGTTTAGAAGTGGTATAGATACTACTTATAACCAGAAGCAACACATGTTCAAAAATAACCGTAATTTTTACACTAAAATGTATAGCTCTCATACAAAAATTCTTTGTATTTATTTCGTTTTTTATTAGAAACTTACTTCTTAAATTCAAAGCATATATTTTTTTAAGTAATTTTTTTATAAGCTTTTATTTAACTTACTGTGACCAGTGTGTCACATAAGTCTCTAGACATCTTGTTCACTAAGAAATTTAGTAGGTGTCGCAGAACTTGTAAATTGCATACAAAGCTGTGTTTAATGCACAGACGTGTTTAGAGTTGTCACCGCTAACAAAAACATATTGCAGACAATGTACTAAGTGGAATTTTTCAATATTTACATAAAAAACATTGCGAAGTGTTATATTTTTTGTGCTGCATCTGTAAAACTTATTCTACTTTATAAATATATTTACTGTGAGAAAATATCCAAAATAAAATTATGATTTATGTTGGGCAAAAAGAAAAAATCCGTTTCACTTGGCAACTCTGATGTCATCAAAAGTTTTTAGCTGTCATTCGATGTTGTTGAGTAAACCGTCCTAGTCATTTATGAGCAAATCAATGTACACTTTTATAAATGAAAATTAAATAATTAAATTTTAAAATCCTAAAATCTAATTAGATAGAGAATGCGTGCAACTTGACCATAAATATGGTTTTAACTTATGATTTGATAAGTTTACATCACAACAATTTCAGCTAGCAAGAGGCTGGTGATATCAGACGGACGGAAGGAGATTTCAGCGACACCTGTGAATTTGAGTTCAATTCGAATCGGGATGAAAGAGATTTCTGTTAAATACCGGATTATGTGTATCAAATCTTGGAGCTAAATTTTAACACACTTCGAACAAAGAGCAAATAATTACTAAGCTTATTCTGTTTAAACTCGATATAACTTCTACCAAAACGTTTCAATTAATGTACCAAACTTATGGTGGTGATTGTTTGTTACACGGTTCAAGGAATGTCGATTGGACATACAGGATGATAGATTGGACATCTATGTCTCGTCGAAAACTGTGTCGCGGTGACTTTAACAGTTTAGGGATAATGCATTTACCGATGAAAGGAAAGCGATATATCGACATAAATGATATACAAATTGCGTAGACCGACATCATGAAGGACATCCCGGCCGACGGCAATAAATCCGCTTGTAGTGAACCAAATGTCATGAAAATTGTAACTGGCAGTTGTAGCAATCATGCACCATTCCAACGCACAAAGTGACAAATAGATTGGGAAACCAGAAGTGCTATATTCTTAAAGATACTTTTCCGCTGCGACACACTTTGTAGATAACTAAAATGAGATAAGATAACCATAACCACAAACAGTGCGTGACGTAGTGTCTGGGCCAGAGTCGCATGACAAGCAAGTGATCACTGCGAATCAGGCTCGATCAGCATGTAACGCTAACTAAGACTCAATGTCAGTGCTTGAACGTCGGATGTCTTTTGTACCCTAGCCCGGATATGGTTAAGTTAATTTATCGAGGATCTTCTCCGTCTCTCTATTGAAACGGAGAATATCCTTAGACGAGGTGTTTCTGACCTCATCAGATGTAATGAAGGGTCTATTTATCTGCTCAATTCTCAGCCTGGCCAAGGCCGGGCAATCGAAAAACAGATGTAAACTAGTTTCGTCATCCTCTAGGCAGAGTCTGCAATCTGTTTCTGCGGAGAGACCTATTTTATTTAGATTATATCTCAGTGGTTGATGGCCGGTGAGGTAACCCAAAAGCAACCTCATCTCATATCTATTGAGATGTGCGTTGGTTTTTGGGTATATAAAATAGGTAAGATAAAATAGTTCACAAAAATTCAAAAATAATCTTTTATAACAAAATCGAACGAAAATATATACACCAAATATTTAAATGTGTTTTAACAAATTGTTTAGCACATGTCAACAAATAAAAGCCTGTGCGATTTTTAATTGCAAATTGTACATCAAAGTATGTTCAAAATATTTAATATTTATAGTAAATGAAGTAACTGAACTATATCATAATTGACCATCAATGAATACGTTTTATACCATTCACACATAGTTTGAAATGGTATTATCAGTTTATCTGAAAGTTTGTAACGCATTAAAGGAGCCAACGTAGACCCCATAAAGTATATATATTCTTGATCAGCTCGACGAGACGAATCGAGCCATGTCTGTCAGTCTGTCTGTCCGTCTATCCGTCTGTATGTTGTTGCGCATTTTTGGGGACCAATTTTATGCTATCCAGTTGAAATGTTGCACATACACTTCTCTTTATTGTAGTTTATTAGAGTATCAAGATTGACCTGCCACGCCCACTATTTGGGGTAGTTCCCCTACAAAATTACTGCCCACATTCGACTTTTTGTGAGAAAACTTCTTTATTAAAGTCTATATTAGGTTGAAATGCAATGTGGTGCCTTTTTATGGTCAGCCGCTTAACATACATAGACTAACGGGCGTGGCCCGCCCACTATTTGGGGTAGCTCCCATACAAACCCACCGTACAATTTTGTGTGTCTTTATGAAAAAATCCTTCATTTAGATCAATATTAACTTGCATTTTGATTTTGTGGATTTTAATGGACAACCGCTTCATATACATATACAAAGGGGCGTGTGCCACCCACTTTTTGAAATTCGATATGGCGGCATCTTACACATCTACTACATCGCTTCATATACATCTACTAGTGAGCGTGTACCACCGCCCATTTAAACCCCCACTATTATTTATTACAATACTATTTAAGGTTTCATGTGAATGGTTTTAGAGCTTCGGTTCAATCGAAGTTAACGATTTTTCTTGTTTTTTTTTTTCGTTTTAGTACATTAAAAAGCTTATTTTTTCACTGTTTTGTTAAATTTTTAGGAGACAAAACAAGGAAAGTTACCTGCGATGGAACCGAAGATTTCATGCTCCTTTTAATTGTTCCTATTTGTGTTTTTAATGGACAATAACAAATTTGAATATAACAAAATATTTTCAAATTAGTGTTTGGCATGAGTTTCGGTTTTTCGACTGTTGTAAATGTGATAGAGGGCTGTGGATAAGTTTGTTGCGCATGAAAATATTATAAAGAAACAGAAAGAATTAAAGTAAAATTAAAAAAACAAAATTGGATTGAGCGCCGGTTGAACCTAGGTTGCCTGGAATATTTGTGTGTTTTTGTATGAGAGCTATGCCTTCTAGTGGAATAATCAAAGTAATTTTGGAGCACGTTTTGTCTGGTTATAAAAAGTCTCCGTACCAACTTTTAAACAAATAATTCAAAAATTGTAGGAATAGAGCAGAAACGCACTGTCAGACATGCGGACAGATAGACAGACGGACATGGCCAGATCGACTCGCCTTGACATGCTGATCACGAATATTTATAGAGTCTTCGATGCTTCCATTGCTATGTTACATACATTTTGACAGCTCAAAAAACTATTTGAAATATGGAAATTTTCTAAATTTAAAGACAATTTCATCAATTTATGGTAAAAAGTTTATAAAATTCAGAAAAAAAAAAAAAAATTCTGAGCATAAGCTGCAAACAGTTTGCTAAATCTATTAAACATACTACACCAACAATGTACATGTGTGAAGTGTATTTAAAAAATGTCTGTGATTGCATTTAACATGCATTTCACTAGCAGCAACTGCGGTGCGAATATCTGCGTTTCTACACATAATGCTAATGGTGGTGAACGTGAACGTTCAGAGGCAACGCCACATGCTGTGGCGCTATTGTCCGCATAACAGTGGCGGTTAACCCAGCAAACAATTGTCCAACACAGACGAAAAGCAGAGCAGGAAGAAGTCATATTGCCCGCTCGCAGTTATGGGCAATTCGGACGGGAATCTACTCCTTACAAAATTGTATATTACCTAGGGGAAAGAGCGCGCAAACGCGCAAACAAACACAGCAAAGCAGAGCCAACGGACAACGGCTGTGGCAGCATCCCAAACGCAACGCACATTGTCGATCAGTGACAACTATTATGCACAATTTATGACTGAAAAAAACGAGCCCTGCCGATATCATTTGTGCGGCTCAATTGTCACCGCGCTATAAACTTCCAACATTCCGTTCGACCTTAACTGTCCGTCTGTCCGTCTGTCTGTCTGTCTGCCCGTCTTTCATGACAATGGAAAAGTGCTTGTGGAAAACATTTGCAGTAAGTCCTTTTGAAAATGTGACAAATTTGTCAGGAAATTCATTGCCATTGTTCGTTGCTGCATTGGTTTCGACTTCTTTACCATCGAGTAATCATATAATTAGTCAGCTCACTGTAAGCGAATTTCTCTCAGACTCTCACTCGCACTTTTCTAATTGATAAATTAGCTAGCATGCTGGGATACAGTGATATGTCACTCATTCAGTCACTCATACATGCTTTCATTCAGACAAAACCTCCGACAACCACAAAAAAGAAAAAAAAAAAAAAGAAGAAAAAAATAGAATGTGCTGCTCTCAAAAGGAAGCGTGCTGCCTGCTGCAGCTTCTTCTTACTACATATCTTTCACATTTGTTCAATCCAGTACAATCCCCAGTATGATAAAGAACGGACACATTGGCAGACGGTTCGGTTCGTATCTGTCTCCATTCTAAAGCAGCACAATGCATCAAATACTTTGGCAAACAAACGCTTTTATGCAATCCAATTGATTCTTGGTTTTACCGCTTTTTTATGTGGGATATTTTTATACCATGTACCCATAGGGTGAAAGATTAATTTAAGTCTGTGCAAATGTATGTAACAGGCAGAAGATGGCTTGGGCGAATATATTGGGTGTCTCAAAAGAAAGTTCACATTTGATTTGCTGATTGCGTGAATGCAACTATTCCGTGGGGCGCGGGGGGTATGACAATCGGTAGCCCAGCTTTTGGGAATTTAGTCGCTATGGAGCGTTTCTCGGGAGCGGACTGTGCGTTGTGCGTACGTGAGTTTTACAAAAACGGTAATCCAACGTTTACCAACATCTTGTTTTCGGATGAAGCTCATTTCCAACTAAATGGACATGTAAACAACCAATCCAAAACACAAACATCAGAAACCCCTACATTTGCCTAAATTGACCGCATGGGCTGCGATGTCGGTCGTTACTTTTTATTTTATTTATTTATTTCAGTGCTCGATTAAATGAATGCCGTGAACGCAACGGTTTACATTTGGACAATATCATTTTTAAGAAATAAATTCCCAAAGAATGTATTTTAATATGTGATAAGCATTTTTTCAATAAACTACTTACTTTTTTTATCGATCTTTTGAGACACCCAGTATTAGTAGTACAATTTAATATATGATGAATGTATTGTACAATATTGTACAAATTGATTATGGATGTAAGAGAAAGACAGACCGAAATGTAACCCTAGGTGTCAAGTCCCTGGCAGGAAGCTACTACTCAATTGAGTCGGATGGGAAGAACAATTGAACAGATGGTGACGTGCGGTGACTGACCGTATTCGGGGCAGCAATTATTAGTGCTTATATTCCAATCCGTTCCCTGTAGCACTCGAGCAATCTGCGCCATCCGGATCTCAACTGTGCAAGTTTAGTCCTGGTGTTACGAGAGAGACTTTTTCACTCCCATTAATAGGCGGTGGTCTTCCACCTAATACTATGACTCGCTGTGCACTTTGTTGGTTGGTCGGGCTTAACCCATGACTTTTTGAGTTTGAGCCAGTCACAATTCAATTCAAAAATTCCTTCATGTTAGAATAATTAGATAGAACTCCCCGACAAAACAATTATCCGGCACAAAATTAGACATATTCAATGATGTAAAAATTGTTGTTCTTTTCGCTTTAACCAAATCTACGCTCAGTGACAGTATGTTTACCGGGGGAATACACCTTGGAAATTGCAATATTGGAAATAAACTAGTCACACCATCTCCTAGGAAACAGTACGAACTAATTTAATCACCCACAATACATAATTCTATGCTTCAATTGCTAAATTTATCAAATATTTTATCTAAAAAATACAATATATAATAATATAGTATACATAAATCGAGTAAAAACTGCAAGTAACTTGTAATTTTCAAATAAATTAGCCGCTTTGCAAAATGTTAAACAAAACGCTTCAAGCAGGGCGTGGCAACACTTGATTATATTAAACATGGCTTTTGTGCACTGTAATAGTATAAAAAAAAGTAAAAAAATACGGTGGCTAATAATAAATTGTAATTGTTTAAAATATTAAACAAACATGCTATCATTGCTTGTAAACAAATGTGAATGAGACAATGAGTACATTTGAAGTACGTACATGCGCCATATAATAAATATATTGTACACAATATACTCCTAATTCACACAAAATGCCGATTATACAGGGCTGGACTAAGGCCTCACTTAGTAGTCGTCATTAATGTGGACGGTAGTCCACGCAAGTGACGAAAGTCTACTTCAGTGAGGCTGCAGCACGCAATATCGTAGTTTTTATACCCTGTACCCATAGGCTAAAATATACATTCAGTTTGTGCACATGTATATAACAGGTTTCAAAAGAAGCGTGGTAGGCTCTATAAAGTGTATACTATATGTATACTTGAACAGCATCGGAAGACGAGTCGATGTATATATCTCCGTCCGTCCGACTGTTTGTTTGCACGAACAGATCTCGGAAACTATAAGAGATACATACTATTTTAACTCTCATTTTCCCTTTTCAGATAACTAGTATAATATACTAGCTAAAACCCGGCGCGTGCTACTGCGCCTCTCAATAAATAAAACGTTGATTAAACTCCGCCTCTTCGCCGCCCATGAAGTAAATTTGCAGAAACTTGGAATCGTCATCGGGTAGCGGAAGAAGTGAACCGACTTGATGATACACTTGGCTTTGAACTTTGAATGTGGGCATGAAACCAGCGCTAATCATTTCTGTTGATCCAAACGATGTCATTTGAAAGGATGAGTTGCAGTTTCGAATGTGTTGTAAAAAATATTTAGACAACGGAGTTGCTTCTGACACATACGTTCGAATTGGCTTGGTGGCTCATCCAGTGGTGGCAACTTGACTTTGCCGTTCGAGCAACACATTCCAAGCGATTCCTTGCGAAATTTCAGAACACGACAACATGGACACAATTTATCCATTTGGCCAAACACAACATGTACTGTAGTCGGAGTCGTTATCGTAATTAAATGCTTCCAACTTCAAATCGGACCTCAATCTTGAAGTTGATGCTGTGGTTCGTAGAACTTGTAATCGTGCATCTCGCTGTTGAGTTGTCTCAGCTGCTCTTGCAGTAGATGCTCTGGTTCGTAGGCCATCCAGGCGTGCATCTCGCTGTTGAATTGTTTCATTTATTCTTGAAGTAGATTCTCTGGTTAGTAGCTCTTCCAAGCGTGCATATCGCTGTTGACATAATCCAGACCTAATGCGAGAAAAAATTTGACGTGTCAGAGTATAAAACAGTCGAGCAACTATTTCAAACACATACATTTTGAAACTTCGATAAATTTATTGTAGTTCATAAAATTAATTTATTATTCAATTAAACACAATTTTCTTGCTTACAAACCGATGATTATATCTTTGCCTAGTCGTATATACACATGCTCGAAAAAGTCTACGTACACCACAAAAAAAATTTTAAATTTTTACTTTAATCGCAAATATCTCAGCTACTGTTTTATGTATCGAATCAAACTTTGTTTTATTATATAGTTTATTAATTTCTCTTAACCAATAATATTTTTGCTACATTTTAATACCTAAAATTATAGTTTTAATTCATTTTATAACACAAAATGTCAGAAAACCACTACCGCAAAAGTCTACGTACAGCTGCATGCCAGACGCATGGAATCAGCAAATATGCGATTACAGTTACCTAAAAATATTTGTAGAGATCCTTATCGCACTTTGGAGTTTTAATTCATTATTTTTCAATCAACTGGAGTGTCAAATCAACGTTTATAGCGCCATAGACAAAAACGGAAATAAAAATTTGTGCGGATGGGAGAAAAACTATTTTAAAGCTATATCTTGAGGGAAATCCTATAGAAAAATTGCAGAAGTAGTGGGCAGAGATCACTCATCAATATAAAGACTAGTAACTAAGTTCATTTCAAAGGGTTCTATCCAGTCAAAACACCGATCAGGTCGACCATCTCTCTTCACAAAACGAGAGAAAAAACGCGACATTCAGTTAGTGCGATAGAATCCAAGAATGACTGCACACAAACTAGAAGAAAGGTATTCAAAAATAATTTCCTGATATTAAAAAAAAATATTGTTTTCATGTACGAGTTGCCCGTAAGAAGCACCATATCTCAGCTGTAAATAAGCAGAAGCGCATGGAGTCTGCAAATTAGTACGTTTGCACTCCCCCAGCGTTTTGGAACAAAGTTCTTTTTTAGGATAAGAGCAAATTTTGTATTGGGACCTTGAATTAATAATGAGCGTTTGTTTTTCGAAATTTACGGAATTATTGTGCAAAAATGGTTACAAATATATTATTCAAAGTGTTGACCATCGCTGGTCACAATTTTTTCCCATCTTTCTGGCTATTTTCGGATACCAGCTCGGCAGAACGACTCGTCTTTTGAGGCAATCCAATCATCGACCAATTTTTTGCATTGCATGAAGTGAACTTCTGCTGAGACCGGCCATGTGTCATCGACCGGAACAAGTAGTAGAATACAGAGGTTGGGGTAGAACTTGCCATATCAGCGTTTCCAAGTAGGTCTTGACCGGTTTTGCAACATGTGGCCGAGCGTTGTCATGCTGCAAAATCACTTTGTCTTGTCTTTCTTCGTATTCTGGCCGTTTTTGCTTCAGTTCGCAGCTCAAACGCATAAGTTGAGTCCGATAGCTTTCCCCCGTGATCGTTTCATTTGGTTTGAGCAGCTCATAGTAGATCACGCCGCGCTGGTCCCACCAAATGCAGAGCATAAGCTCCATGCCATGAATATTCGGCTTTGCGAAGGATGTTGATGACTGTCCGGGAAAGAGCCCATGACTTTTTGCGCTTGGGGTTGTCGTAATGGATCCACTTTTCATCGCCAGTAACAATGCGATGCATAAAACCCTTTCTTTTTTGGCGTTCGGGGAGCTGTTCACAAGCGAAAAATCGCCTTTCGACGTCGCGCGGCTTTAACTTGTACGACACCCAGTTTCCTTGCGTTTGAATCAAACCCATGGCTTTTAGACGTTTGGTGACTGTCGACTCATCTACTTCCAATGATTCTGACAACTCCTGAAGCATTTGGCATTGGTCCACATAGAGCAATGATTCCAATTCTTCGTCTTCAAACTTTTTTGTTTGACCCGGCCGTTCCTTATCTTCGAGCTCAAAATCACCACTTTTAAAGCGACCAAACCACCTCCGACACGATTGTTCAGATAGAGCATGCTCGCCGTAAACTTCCACTAAGATTGGATGACCCTCGGCCGCACTTTTCTTCATATTAAAGTAATGGTACGACATTCGACATGTTCGAGGCAAATATTTACTATTGTTGTTTACTTTTTAAACAAATGACTCAAGGTGCCAAAGACTCTCATTGACAATACGTTTTAGCGGCAAAAAATTTTCAACTCGAATAGTATTGGTTCATATACTAGTGGCGGCCTTTTGCGTGAAACGCTCATTATTAATTCAAGGTCCCAATATTTTCGGGACAAAAGCAAAAAAGCTAGTATGAAGAAAGAGCGGTGCGTCCTTTGATAAGGAAAATCTGGCTCCTTTATAATATCAAAAAAATCAGTTGGGGACACCTTCCCTTACTCTAACGCACAATCCGTTTACACACCATTACCTCCAAAAATATGAAAAAAGACATAATAAGGGAGAAATGGGAAAAAATTACAACTGAAGATACAAAAAAACTTGTGCAATCCATGCAAAGACGTCTTGCGGAGGTACTGGCGAGAAAGGATTATTCTACCTGTTATTAACACATCGTTTCCTTCGGAAGTGCTTTTCTGACATGAAGCATAAAATGAATTAAAACTATAATTTTAAGTATTAAAATGCATATCACTTGTATTTTTAGAAAATTCTAATTTAAAATTTTGTTGTACTTACACGGTTTATAAAAACTGGAAAAGTGGTATCTATGACACAAGCGTACGGCGCTAAGAAATGACGTCGTCTTAACTACCTCGGCTAAAGGGCACCCGATACATGGAGTTGCCGAGTTGAGTACAAATCGTACTAAAAATGTTTAATTACGTCTTCGTATAAAACAAGAATTTCGAACCATTTTTAGATTGCCTTTTATCAGTGTTTGTTTGTGGTATCGGTGCAAAAATGTAAATGGTAAAAGTTTTATGCAATGTTTTCACTCTTAGCTAGTCGAATATTAAAAAGGTTGTGCCATGATCACTAAACCCTCAGTTTTAATCGAATCTTTATACAAGATGCTTCTGGTTATACAAATTATCCCACAATTCGTTTAACTATTTGCGATATTATAGACGGATACATATATCTAGACTCGTCAATTGATCATGATTATTTATACATATGTCTTCGATATCAAACTTTGCGCCAAATTAATAGATCTCCTACGTTTTAAGAGTTTAAAACTACACTTAAAATCAAGAATAACATTCAAGAAGTTGAAGTTTATTTTATAGTCTTCACACATCGTGTGAATTATTATTACTAAAGTTATCTCAGTGGTCGAAATTCGACCTTTTGTCTTTAAAGCACAAAATAATAAAAATATTCATAATTCAGAATTGTCCAGAAAATGCGTTCGAGTCTAAATCAACGCTGTTAAATTGGAATCACCTTTTGTATTAAGATGATCAATTCCAAAACTCTTCTTATGTTAAGAATAATTGCTTAAATTAAATGCATTTCAATGCAATGAACTAAATTACAAAGTCTTATGTTTATTATTTATTGTATAGGAACATCACCTTTTAGTGACCACATCACGGTCATTTTAAAAGTATGTTTATTCTGGTTATGTAATGTCTTAAATAGACTTTGATAAGGGAGCGAGGTTACACCATGTAGGCAGATGGACAGTGCTGGACATAGTTAAAGATTGTCCGGGTAAATTTGTAAATTGAGAGAAATTTGCTGTTTCTAAATTAAAAAGAAAAATAACCAAGTCACGGAAGTCTTAAAAACAAAAAATAGCTTGGAAAAGAGAAACGCATGTCGTGCAAGAAAGTATTTACGATATATGTATGTACAAGGTGTCTCAAAAGATAATTCACATTTGATTTGCTGATTGCGTGAACGCAACTATTCCGAGGAGCGCGGGGCTTATATCAATCGGTAGCCTAGCTTTTGGGAATGTAGTTGCCATGGAGCGTTTCTCGCGTTGTGTGTATGTGCGTTTTACAAAAACGATAATTCAGCGACTGTAGCGCGTGGTAAATTCTGCAGTATTCGACATGTGCATCATTTAAATGATGCGCCAAGCCCTCGACTCATTGGAAAATGGGTCGTGAAGTTTGAAGAGACCGGTTCAACGCTGGAAAAATCAAAATCCGGGCGTCCAAGGTCTTCGAGAACGTTCGAAAACGTAAACAGTGTTACTCAGTTTGTTCGTGACAACCCGGACCTTTCGATTCGGCAGCGTGCTGTTGCTTTAAACGTGCATAGATCATCATTGTTCCGCATTTTTTTTTTTCACAAACGGAGCAACTTCACACACATCCAACAGGTCTCTACCACGAGTTCATGCAATTTTTACTGGCAAATTGATCTCCAGGAGATTTGACAAAAATTGCCCTCCACGAAGTCCCGATTTAACCCCTATGGACTTTTTCCTGTGGGGTTACGTCAAATCTAAAGTTTACGGCAACAAACTGACTTCCCTGGCACAATTAAAAGGAAGTATCCGTCACGAAATGGCAGCCATCACGGAGAATACCTGCCGAGCCGTCATAGGAAATTTTAGTGCTCGATGAAATGAATGCCGTGAACGCAACGGTTTACATTTGGACAATATCATTTTTAAGAAATAAATTCCCAAAGTGTGTATTTTAATATGTAATAAACATTTTTTCAATCAACTACTTACGTTTTTTTTTTATCGATTTTTTATAAGCTTAATTTATGTTTGGGCGCAAAAATTTCATTGATCCGGTCCTGATCCTACACAAAAACACCCACACCGCATGCATGCGTACGTACTACTTTGAGAAAAAAACAAAAACAAAAGCAAAAGCAAATTGTCAACTGTCAACTGTCATGGGGCGTGAGCAGCCATGGGGAATGTGAGGGCTAAAGTGTATACGAGTCCCTTTTTGTTATACTCGTAATTAGATGGTTAAGTTAATAATATACTTTTTTCTTTTTATTACATTTTTTTTTATTTATTTATTTATTTATTTTTTTTTTCTTATTTTTCAATTCGAATTATAGGATGATATGTTTCGTTATGGCTGTTGATGTTGTTACTATTGTTATTGCCGCCCACTTACGACGCCGCCGCGACCGCCATGTATAATATAAGTATAATGCACCAAAACGAACCGAACCGTACCGAACTGCACCGCACGCACCGCGTCTTACTCTACAGTTCTTTGATTCGCTCGCACGCCGCCCAATTGGGCGTTCAGACATGCTAACAAACAAAAAGATAGTTAACTGCCGTTGGTTTGTTTCGATGATTGGTTTCATTTACTCGGATTCCAACCCTCGGCCTCATTTCTTTTCGTTTTCTTTTCATTTGGGGGCTGGGCGAAAGTATATCGGTTGGCTGAATAAATATTTTACAATGTATTTACATTGTACATTGATTTCAACAGCAAACTATAAATTTCGCTACTTCTAATCAAATTTTAATATGAATAAACTGGCTGGGTTCAAGAACAGCGCAATTTAATTTGCTTCGATTCATTGTGTTACAAAGTCTGCAATAAGCAAACGCAATGGGATGAGCCTATCCGCCTGATATGTCTATTTGTCTGATTGATCCATTTTCAGAGATTATAAAATGAATAAACACCAAACTTGAAGTGTAGACTCTCTATGTATCGCATAACAACAACCTTATCACAAAATTAATTTCATATTCGACTGCAAAAGAAAACTTGTCGCGGTGCTTGAGTATTTTATATCCTGTACGAGGGGTACTATTTATATTTCGGCTATAGCAAATAATAACAAACATTTTTAAATGAAAAAGGCTTTCAAAATATTCCCCTTGATGTTCAATACACTTTTGCATTCGTTCAAACCATTTGTCATAGCAGTTTTTCCATTCCTCTTGAGACACCTCCAAAACATGGTTTTTGAACGCTTCAACTGCTTCTTCAGCGCTCGTAAATCGTTGACCACGCTGTTTACCTTTGATACTCGGGCAGAAGAAGTAGTCATTGGGTGCCAAATCAGTACTGTACGGAGGATGAGTTATTAATTCGATGTTTTGACTGCTCAAAAATGCACCTGTTTGACGAGATGTGTGAGAGACCGCATTGTCATGATGGAGAATGATTCGATTGCCGAAGACTTCCTGCAAAAAAATGGTCGTGTACGACTCAGAATTGACCGTCCTACGTTGCTCAAGCGGAACAGTGGCCACACGACCCATTCGGCCGAAGAAACAGGCGATCATTTGCTTCGCTGTGCTTCTTCCACGAACAACTTTTGTTGGATTTGGCTCGTCTTGGAATACCCACACAGACGATTGCTGTTTTCTTTCCTGCTCATACACATATATCCATGATTCGTCAACTGTCACGATTTTAGACACGTCTTTTGAAGCACCACGGTTGAACTTTTTAATCATTTCTTTACACCAATCGACGCTAGCCTCTATACTATAAGTTTAGCTTGTCTAATTCTTCTCTAGAAATTCTTCTCTAAGACAGGCATACGGAGGGACGGTCGGACGGATGGACATAATTAGATCGACTCGTCTTGTGGCGCTGACCAGGAATATGTATATATATATATATATATATATATATATATACAGTGTGTCCCAACAAAAACTACAGATTATTAAAAATGGAGCGCTACACAATTGAACAACGTGTTATCATTGCCAAAACCCATTACAAAAATGGGGAAAGTTACGATGCCCATTTTTCGAATGGGCCTTACTTCTGTGAAAATGCATTTGCATTTACTTCTTTGAAAGGCATTTGTTACAGACGACATGTGGCTTCAGCAGGACGTCGCCTCCTGCCACACCACACATGGAAAAATCGTTGTATTGGAACAACGATTTCTAGACCGCATAATTTCGCAAAACTCCAATGTCAACTGACAACCAAGATTGTGCGACTTAATGCCGTGCGATTTCTTAATTTCTGATTTTGTGGCACTCTCAGGCGTATGCGAATAAACCACAAACAATTCATGAGCTCAAGACCAATGCATCATCGGTGAGATAGACCCACATCTTTGTCATCTTTGGTGTGTTCAAATTGGCGAGGGCCATTTACCGGATATTTTAATTTATGCTTTATATTTTTGAATGAAATCGTGCACCCTTTTTGGTCACCCTTTACTTTCTGAGGTTCCGCTAAGCATCTGGAGTACAGAGCGCCACCGTACAGATTCTCCAAGATCAGGAATTTTGGCAAGACGCAAATTCCCATAGGAATCAAACTGTGTGAATAAGCACTTTATAGTTAAAAATGTTATAAAACATACCGAAAAATTGAGATCTAGATTTATGTTTTATGCGGAGTAATAGGTCCTTGTAACAGGTCTTGTGCAATACATTACTCTATTGCTTTTCTTATGGTAGATGATGCCTGTTCAGTTTTCTTTTGGTTTCGAAGAAGTTTACAAATGGGACCATTGCGGAAGTTTGAAAAGTTTTTCAAAAGTGTGGCTATGAGGAAATCTCTATTAGTTTCGGCTTCGTATTACAGATTTATTATTAGTGATTGGCAACGGAACACGAGTCGATTGAGACATGTCCGTCTGTCCATCTGTCCGTCTGATTTTCTGATTTTCTGAACAGTTCTCGGAGAATAGAAGAGATAGAGACTAGAAGTTTGGATATTTTGAGTCTCGTTTTCCCCTTCTTCACTTAACTAGTATTGAATAAACATGCCGACCCCATTTTAAGGGTGACCCATAGGGGGCAGCCCTTTTTTAAGTTTTTTTTATGAAATGTCTTTGTATGAAAAGTCCTTACAAAATATTCCTTGTATGCTCAAATCGGTTTAAATCACGTTTTTTTTTTGTTTCTTTTTTTTTTAGTTTACCATCGAAGTACAAAAAAATTTAACCAGTAAGAAACTTTGTAGTGACAAAAGTAACAAGTAAATTTTATACCCAGCACTCCGTTTTTTAATCTATGAATTCATAGTTGCACAAAAGTGAATAACTATCACAAGAGCATCGAATGTATGCTATTAAGATGTCTGAAGTTTGCCCACTAAAACTGCAATTGCTGTCATTTAAGATTACCCACCATTAGTACAATAATAATCATCCTAAACCATAAAGTTCTTAACTAAAGACAAGAAAAAACATTAACTACGGTTAACAGCTCTATAAAATGGGAAAGTATTTGGCGGTTTACGCTCCTTGACACTTCTGTAAATCGTTCGTGTCAAATTTCAATTCTCTATTGACTGCAATGAGAAACTTTTCCAAACAAAAAGTCAAAAGTGGGCGACAAATTTGTATTGGAGCTAACTCAAAAAAGTGGGCGTGGCAAGTCAATATGGATACCTTATTTGACTGCAATAAAATTAAGTCTATGTGCCCGGTTTTAGCTGCTTATCCTAAAATAAAATTCCAAAAAATATTCGAAGCAATATCCAAACATAGCTAGATTGACAGTTCTCGCCAAGTTGATCAAGAATATATACTGTAATGAATCTATGACGTTACAAACTTTCAGACAAACTGATAATATCATTTCACACCATGTGTGAATTCCAAAAATGTATTGCGCTTATAATTCGAAAGTTCTATCTCTGAAAGAAGGGGAAAAAGGGACATGCCCTTTGACAGTTATGTAAAGCTTCCGCCGATAAGAAGCCACCATAACATAAAAAAGTTGTTCCACCAAACTCTACAAATTGATAGAGGTAGCAATTATTCGAGGCCATTATTCAAGGAGAGTCGGACCCATTTGTATATATGTATGTGCACGTCCGTCCATAAGACAACTCGATATCGCATATAACGTTGATATTGGTTGTAATAAAAATTTTTTTCTTACAAAAAGTGGGCTGGACACCCTTCTTGATATTCATGTCCACCATTCGTTCATAGCAAGCCCCGATATTGACCTGCAATAAAAATGTTTTCCATAAAAAAGACAAAAGTAAGCGAGTTATTTGTATGGCGGCTACCCCAACAGGTGGGCGTGCCGTACCAATATTGATACTATACTAAAAATAAAAGGTGCGAATGTACAACTGACGGACATAGCGAGAACGACTTACCCGCCCAAATGGTTTTTATACCATTCACACATAATGTGAAATGGTAATATCAGTTTTTTAGAAAGTTTGTAACCCCATAAAGTATATATATTCTTGATCAGCTCGACGAGTCGAGTCGATCTAGCCGCGTCCGTTTGTCTGTCTGTATTTATTTAGTCTGTCTGTCTGTATTTAGCACATGCACTTCTTTTTAGTGCAGTTTAGTAAAGTATCAAGATTGACCCGCCACGCCTACTTTTTGGAGTAGCCCCCATACAAACTTACCTCCCACTTTTGATTTTTTGTATGAACATCTTTTTTATTGTGGTCAAAACCAACTTAATAATTGATATGGGAACTTTTAGTGCCAGTAACTAAATTTTCAGTCTACGAAAAAATCCTGGAGAAGACCCGTGCGTTCAATAAAAACACACACCTCCTATTTTTTGATAAGAACGAAGAACTTCAACGCCCTATCTGAACTTGGTATCCTAGCAAAGTTCGCTCGTCTTTGCATGATGACGGTATCACACACCCAACGCGTCGTCAGAGTAAGAAAGAACCTCTTCGAACCCATTGATACCAAGAGAGGTTTCAGGCAGGGTGATGCTTTATATCATGCGCATTTTTAATTTCTTGATGGAGTTTATCCTACGTCAATGTCTATATGTAGATCGGTCGGGCACGATGTTCCATAGTGAAGTGATGCTACTCGCATATGCTGATGATATTGACATCACCGGCATGAGCGAACGGAGAGTTAGCAGGTAATTTTAAGAGATTGAGAAACAGTCACGTCTCATGGGCCTAGCGGATTGCGAGGACAAGACGAAGTACTTGGTGTCCACTCGCAGACGTCTTGGACGGTCTGTGAGTATGAAAAATTTCAACATTAATGTTGAAGAAGACTTTGTCTACCTGGAAATAAAAAACGTCAACCTGAAGATCAGACGAAGAATCTCGCTTGCTAACCGCTGCTAGTTTGGGCTCAGCAAGCAAATTCAAATTACAGCCCTTATTGGAAGTACAAAGATTAAAATCTGTATGACGCTCATAATCCCTGCCCTACTGTCTGGCGCAGATGCATGGATCCTGACAATATCGGAAACAGCATCTTTATGATTGTTCAAAAGAAAGATTCTTCATAGTGTTCTCGGTCCTCTTAGAGTTGACGTCGACTTTAGGACCTGTATGAACACAAGCTGTATGATGAAGTTAACACAGTCCAGCGCCTAAAATTGCAACGGCTTCACGGGGTTAGTCCCTTCATCAGGATGAACCCCGAAGCTCCAGCAGTAAAGTTTTACGAATGAAATCTGAGCTTAATTGGTGGACGGCGTAAAAGAGGACAACCGAGTTTACGATGTCATGACTAGTTCTATGATGACCTCTAGAATCTTCATATTGCCGGCACCGGCGCGCGCAAAACTATATTGAACGGTGCGCCTCCATTTTTAAGTTTCTGTATGATCATTTTTTGGTTTTATTTTATTGTATCTAATTTTTGAATTCTATTACAATGACCCGCATATATTCAGAACGAACTACTTAAGAATACCTATAACCTCACACAAATCTACGGTTTATAGAAGTAGTCTTAATCAAGGTACAGGTTTCACTTACAGTTTTAGCCAAACACTGTATTCATCTTCTCTATTAAAATTACTGATATCAAATTATAAAAATCTATTGACGAGGTAACAACCAAGTGACGAAATCATACTTGCAACTCAAAAAACTTCTGATATCAATTTTGGGACGAAAGATTTATATTTTTCATTTGTATTGTGTGAATTGATTGTAATATGTAGTTGCGCGTTCGTCATGTTGCGATGATGTTGGTGAATTTTCGAAAAGATGCTTCCAATCTTCAAGTAATTTCTTAACATTAACATTTTACATATAAAACCACAAAGTGGGCAGTTGGTCTTTATGGGGACTACCTGTACAAGTGAGCAGCACGCCCCATCCCCATCCACCAATTTATAGCTAAGTGAAGCTTTCGGTCAAAAGAAACCACCGTAACGAATTTAAAGAGTATATTAACGAGAAAGTTTTTCATACAAAATTTTAAAAGTGGGCGGTGAGTTTGTATGTGGGCTACGCCAAAAAGTGGACGAAATATGTTCAACCAAGGAACACAGAAAGTATCAATACTCGATTTTGATTCGATATCTAAGAAAGTGAGGAAGAAGTTTTGATTCACGCAGATGGACATACTAACATACTGACAGACATTGCGTTTGAAAAAAGAACGCTGCAGTCAGGTGTGTTCAATTTTGGGATACGCTGTATTCTTTCAAAAACTTCACATATGAATCAATATGAATAGGACTATATTCTTTAGTGGTCTGAAATGGATATATGCAAGTTCGCCTATATGGAATATTTTGTAAAGATCGACGAATGCTAAACTAAATTTGGCGTTTCTAGCTTAAGCTAAATACTGACATCGATAAAAATGTTTGATACCGAAAAAACTTCCTATAAAAACCCTTTTTAAAAAACAACAATCACAAATTTTCGGCACGAACTGCTTTTCATCGAGTACTCCGATAATAAAAATGGTTGCTACCGAAAACACTTTGTATACTCAAAAAAACAGGTGGCAAAGAGTGTGACCTTTTGCATTTTCGTCAGAAAAACCCAAAGACAAATCAATGATTTTAGTATTTCATGTTGATTTGGAAACCCTGCTGTTTATTTGTTTGCCACAACAATAATAATTTACAATTTCGGAAGCAAAAATTTTCATCAATCTCATTATTGAGCTTTAATTAAAAACAAAATCCAAAAATCTTGCCAT
Organism: Leucophenga montana; assembly: GCA_035044765.1. Lineage (NCBI taxonomy): Eukaryota > Metazoa > Arthropoda > Insecta > Diptera > Drosophilidae > Leucophenga > Leucophenga montana. The sequence goes on from JAWNNQ010000745.1 coordinate 57,385, forward strand.
GTTCAATGTTAATACACTTTATTTAAATACTGAAAAGGATAGTTTTAATATCCAAGCTTGAAGTCCTCTTCTCGGCTCTAAGATTGCCAAGATGTGTGCAATGACATCTTGGCTATGTCAACTTGGCTTTTACTGCTGATCAAGAATTTATATATACCTCTGGAACGAAATTGACCCGGACTGGTGGGTTTAAACCGAACCGGTAAACCGAATCGGTAACTTCTTCTTAAGTTGGCTGTCACTATCATTGACTAGCATGCCAAGTTTGAGCGGGATGCGATAATTAGTCTATGTTTGACAGAGCTGCTTGTTTACGACGCGAAAAGTTTGTATGGCGATTTTAAACATGGAAGAAAAAAAATTGAACAACGAGTTTGCCTGAAATTTTGTGTTTCCAATGGAATAACGGCAATGGAATCATTCAAAATGCTACAAAAGTGTTTTGAGGACTCTACTCTATCGAGAAAGCAAGCATTTGAGTGGCATAAAGCATTCAGTGAGGGTCGTGAAATCGTAGAAAACTTGCGTCATGCAGGTTGTCTATCCACCTCTGTTAACGACAAAAACATCGAAAAAGTGATGTGATATTCTGGTTGATGCTTTGGGTATGAAATGCGTCGCCGCTAGACTTGTACCAAAAGACTTGATTTTTTTGCATTTTTTGCACATTCCAGTTTGATTGTGACGGAGTTTGTGGCCAAATATGAAACAAAAGTCATCGCACAACCACCGTATACACCAGATTTGGCACTGTGTGACTTTTTTCTGTTTCCGAAACTTAAATATCCGCTGCGGGAAATGCGTCATGAGTCGATGGAGGACATAAAAAAAAATTCGCTGAAAGAACTAAAGGCTATCCCGGCCGAGGCGTATAACAAGTGTATGGAAAATTGAATTAACTGTTAGCATGCTTGTATTAACTCAAAATCAGCCTATTCTGAGCGCGATAATAAACATTTCTATTAAAATGCATAAGTATGTTGTTTTTTTTAACCAGTCAGGGTCAGGGTTTTGTATACTTTATAAGGTCTGCCACGTATACTTCGTCCTGATATATACATTTAGACAAACTTAGTATAACCTTCACCCTTCAGGTCATGGTATAAGCATATTGGCTATTAATTGGCTCGACTTCAACAATTAACTTCTTTATATTGCGTTCCGTGCTGTTAAGTTTCGATGTTTATGTTATTTTGCAGTTTTGCTTTTTATTGTTTTCATTGGTTTTGTGTCAATGCGTGCTTGATAGACAACGACGCTTTTATATTCACGCAAAACAGCATTTATTTATCCATTAAATAGTTTCGTTCTCTCCGGTTTTTTTATTTTTATTTTTTATTTTTTGTACACATTTCTGTTTGTCTTGAATTTGTCACGGCATTTTAACGTTTATTTTGCGGTCATAGACTATTCGCATCAAATGCATGAACGAACAAAAAAGCGAATGAATGTACGCCGGAATGTATCTTATACGAGTATGTATCTACATAGAGACTAAAGCGCTAGTTTTTGTCGTTCTAGACATTTGCGCACTGCGTGCAATCGTTCGCCTACTGGAGCTACCTGTTCACCAAACGAACAAAAGATGCCAGCTATTGTTTGCCGCTTTTGCCATTGTGTGCAACATGTTAACCTGGTATTTAGCAGCACAAATTGAAATACATTAAAAATAATCATTTTTCCCATTACTAAATTGAACATTCGTGCGTGAAATTTTTTTAGTTTTTTAGTTTTATATTTCTTATTATTATTACCATATTTTTTTGCCTTTTTTCCGTTTTTTGACATTGTGTCATTGTGGCCTTTGTAATTTCCACTTTTGCACTGCGTCAATACGTCAACTGTCATTGCGACCGTCAACGCACTTTGTATCTAAGACCATTGATGCCGTTGCTGCATTTATGCGTTTCATTTTAATAAATAGCATCACGCATGCGTTCTATGGAACCCTTTTGATGAACACGCAATGTACTCTTCTGCCTCATGTTAGTATTGGATAGAATGTATATAACAGATAGTTTGCCAAACCAGCTTCAATAGATATCGTAGATACATATATAAATAATAGAATATTTTCACAAGTATTGAAGTAGAATTTGAGGTGGCCTAAACTGAATGGATTTGGCTTCTTTATTGCCACAATGAAGAATGCCGGCGACTATACTACTTAGGGCCGTTTGCATGACTTGCCTATATCTTTATCGCTCATATTTTGCATGCGATATCCGAGTTTTCAATGTCACGACTGTTATTAAGCCTATAACCGTATCGCCGAGTTCGGCGAGCCAATAAATTTATTAGAAATTTTTTGCAAAGATACCTGCCAACTCGATCGATAAAAAACCGAAGCAAAAGCAAAATGAAAATGAAAATGAAAACAAACAAAATTGAAATTTTGTATTAAAATTTTAAATGCAAACGTGCACATTATATTCATAGATTTGCTCGTATTTTTCTATAGCGGCAGCGCTCACTCTCATCCAATTGTTTTTGCTAACTTATAGATTTTATGCGTTTACATTTGTGCAAATGCATGGACTGTCCACCCGTTCAGCAATTTGCAGCTGTCCGATAAATAAGACAAAAGTAACCGATTTCAGACAAAAAAGGGACCGAGTTTTTAACGATAACAGAAAAAAATCGGAATATACTCCAGTGCTACTCAAAATGGATTTATTACAATTGTGAAGTCGTGACATGCACTACTCAATATTATTCCGCCTATAGCATATCTTGAAAATTCGTATTTTCTAATGTATTTGTAAGTCGTGAGAACGGCACTTAGTCAGACTTCATCATTCGCTCTCTCGAACGTTGTCCCTGGGATTTTCATCGTATCGTATCCAAGAGATCGTTTCTTCTCTCTTAAAAGGCGGTGGCAACGAAACCCAGCGTATCAAGGGGGGTAGCTGTCTGACAATTTGCGCACCCTGGAACGCTTGACTAGAGGCTACTAAGAATATACATGAATAACGGACGTGTATGAGCTGCTTGTGCCGTTTTTAACCAAGTTTCTGTCCGCTCCCAAGTGAATGTCAATCAATAACTTTCCCCACTAACTTTTGCAAACGACACCATCCCATGCTGGAACCTCTAGTTAATATAATAAATCAATCTTCACAGCCTTTAAATGCAATCATGTACAACTGAACTTGCTGAACTATGAAGAAGGTAATGTTGGATATTTTGGTCAGCATGGAAATCGTGTAGACATCGGGCACAAATGTTTCAGTCAGCAAATTCATATTTCATCGAATTTTGGTAAAATAAAAAAAAGAAAAGTGTCGTTCGATGAAATAAAAAGTCCTGCATTTGTCCAAACCCGGAAACGAGCCTATCGCTGAAAATGACTTTTTCTTGAAATCGGGAACCGACTACTTCCAACTTCCAACTTCCAACTACTACAGAACACAGTCAGCGAACACAGAACGTTGTCTATGAAAGTTTTCTTTACATTAGAATTGGTACGGATGTAGGCTCAAGTCCCGATGCAAAATTCACAAAGTTGTAGTCTGCGAAAGGCCAAGATCTTTTGGGCGTCTCGGACTTGACTGCATCGGGTTCATCACTCTCACAATGCGATGCAAAAAACCCTTTCTTTTTTGGCCTTCGAGGAGCTATTCACATCCGAAAAATCGTACTTCAACGACGCGAGGCTTCAACTAGTATGGCACCCAGTTTCCTTGCTTTTGAATCAATCTCATGGCTTTTAGACGTTTGCTGACTGTCGACTCATCAACTCTCAATGATTCTGACAACTCCTGAAGCTTTTGGGATTGGTTCACATAGAGCAATGATTCCAATTCTTCGTCTTCAAACTTTTTGGGTTGACCCGGCCGTACCGGATCTTCGACCTCAAAATCACCACTTTTAAAGCGACCAAACCACCTCCGACACGATTGTTCAGATAGAGCATGCTCGCCGTAAACTTCGACTAAGATTCGATGACCTTCGGCCGCACTTTTCTTCATATTAAAGTAATGAAGAAGAACTCCCTGCAAAAGCACTTTATCTGGTACGAAATTCGACATGTTCGAGGCAATATTTAGTATTGTTGTTTACGTTTTAAACAAATGACAGCAGCTGCCAATGACGCTCATTGACAATAGGTTTTAGCGGCAAGAAATTAGAAGCTCGAATATTGGTTCATATACTCTTGTGTGAAATGCTCATTATTAATAATTAAAATATTATTAGTTAAGAGAAATTAATAAACTAAACTTTGTTTTATTATAAAAACAAAGTTTGATACAATACATAAAACATTAATTCAGATATTTGCGATTAAAGTTAAAATTGCTTTTTCGAGCAAATGTACATAAGTATATACTTTATGGGGTCTATGATGTCTACCTTAATGCGTATCAGATCCATGCTTCAGTTTTCGAAACCGTATAAATTGTTCGGATTCGGTATCCTTAAAATGGGCCGTATATCACATTCAGAATAATTCAGCGATTTCAAATCACTTCAAACTAGCACCATGAAATTCATATTCCCAATGGATGGTAAATTCAAATCGCGAAATTCTTCGGAATGTAATATACGGCTCATTTTAACGAATCCGAATCCAAACAATTTATACGGTTTCGAAAACCGAAGCATGGCGTATATTATACTCGTATGTTTAATAATATATTAAATGGTGTTAGGCTCTAGAAATTGCCGCATTGCTTTAGTTTTTAAATGAAAGAAAATATTTCAATACAGCTGCTCATGTAATCACATTTTTCCGTTAAATTTAATGTGAATGCGATTAAATACTTAAAGCAGCGCCCACACAATTAACTAGACAGCCACGCCCAAATTCATGTATACAGAAAAAAAAAAGAAAAAAAAAGAGGGGGAAGACCGAGTACGCTCGTAAAGGATTACTTACCTAAATACGCCAAATGCAAGTGACAATGTAAAGAGCATAAGTATATGTATGCCACGTTCCAAGAGTTGAAAAATAAGAACGAATTCTGCATCCTGTTCTGTGCATAATTTTTAAATTGGCGACAACAATGAAAATTCCACAAAACGTCTAAACAAAACAGCAAATTCAATTGGGATTGGGTTGGTGCCAATGAATGAAAACAAGAAAGAACACTATACGAGTAGCCGTGTGTGCTCGACTAAGAGATACGCTGTACTCTTAGTCTGAGGGTATTTATTTGAAGCAGAGATTTGTTTGTAGATAATATTATTTAGTTGGACGAACTGCAACTATGTATGTAAGTTTTTGATACAAAAAGCATAGCAGCATATTCATGTTATACACTACAATCTAGATAGATCAAAGAGAAGGAAAAATATCCAAGTTTAGTAGGTCCATCATATGGTCTCCAAAATTTCGGATTTCATACAGACGGTGAGATGGGCAAGCCGTCTCCTTTTTCTAAGCACATTATAGGTATATTTTGTTGAGTCTGTGACATCGCCTTTCGGATGTTACATATATTTTCAGAAGCACAATATACTCTTCTACCCTATGGATGCAGGGTATTAAAATTAATAATAATGCGAATATAGAAGGACGACTGCGACATTTGTGAATTGAACACTTTGATGAATGCAAACGAAGCTGAAGAAGACGCAGCGTCCGTGGCAGTGACTGCGACAGTAGGCGGTGGCGGAGGCTGGCCAAGAGGCTGGAAGCAGCAGCGGCTGAACAGGCGAGCAGATGAGCGTCTAAAGAGAAGAGGAGAGCACAGAGGCAAGCTGCTGTGCCTACTGTGGCCGCGCGCGCTCGTTCACTCGTGTTGAATCAGTCAGGCTGCAGTTGGGCACGCCTAGTAGCTGCCTGCTGCCGCTGCCGCTACCAGCCCATTTTAAACACACTCGCAATTACACACACACAAATACATATGTAAGGATTTTTGTATAGATTGTTCGAAGTTTGCAATGAACGCAAAAATTGATTTGCACATTTGAACAAATTTTTGCAATGTGCAAACTAAAAAAAAATCTATTAAATAAGAAAATTAACAAATCTTATTTCAGTGGAATCGAAACTTTAATACACTTCACAACATATTTAATACATTATATAGTAAACACTAAAGATCATATTGGTTCATGTGTGACCTCAATCAAGAGGTCAGCCGTAAAATATTTATTTTATATTTTTTTGTTTGGTTTTAAATAAGGGCTACCCCAAAATATGGGCGGTACACGCCCACCAGTAGGTGTATATGATGCGACCATTCATAAGATGCCATCATATCGAGTTTCAAGTTGATATTGACGTTTCACATAAAAATGCAAATGTATGTGACTACCTCAAAAAGTGGGTGGGACACACCCATTAGTCTAGGTATGTTAAGCGACTGTCCATAAAAAGCCACCACATCGCGTTTCAACCTAACATTGACTTAAATAAAGAAGGTTTTCATACAAAAACAAAAAAGTGGGCAGTAGGTTTGTATGGGGGCTACACCAAAAAGTGGTCGGGCATCATACATTAATGTATATGTGAAGCGTCCGTCCACTAGAAGCTACCATATCAATTATTAAGTTCATATTGACTATAATAAAATAGTTATTCATGCTAAAACTCAATAGTTGGATGTGGGTTTGTATGGGGCCTACCCCAAAAAGTGGGAGTGGCAGGTCAATGTTGATACTCTATTAAACTGCAATAAAAAGAAGTGTATGTGCCAATTTTCAACTGGATAGCATAAAAAATAGTGCCCAAAAATGAGCAACAACATAAAGACAGACAGATGGACAGACCGACGGACAGACAGACATACAGACAGACGGACATGGCTAGATCGACTCGTCTCGTCGAGCTGATGAATAATATATATACTATATGGGGTCTACGATGCATCTTTTAATGCGTGACAAAGTTTTAGACAAACTGATAATACCATTTCACACCATGTGTGTATGGAATAAAAACACAAAATGGTAAACCAAGTTGTTTCAGATTAGTATGTAGAATTGTTTTACGCGTGAATGGAACTTAAGGAGAGATCTGAAGAGATTGCGTTAAAGCTGTAAAACTTGTTATATATAGAGTAAAGAACTAGATCTACGATTGTTGTATGAATAATTTGTAGTAAATGTATTAAGGTAGAACACGAGGCACTGAGAAATTTAATTGGTGTACGGAGAATAAAATTCACCGGAGAGAAGCTTCTGAATAAATAGTACGGCCAGCATCGATCTGCGCTTTTCAAGAGTTAGTAGATTGATAGGATTTAGCCGATGAATATAAGGAGGTAAAATAACATTAAGGTTCCATTACCCAATTACCCAAGGCAAATAGAAGTAATTGATTCTGAATGTGCCTTATGGACATTGCATTGTGGGCTCCATAAACAAGAGACGTACGCAAGTATAGGGCCAACAAAAGAAGTAAATAGTAGATTGGTTATATAAGGATCATCAAACTCTTTTGACCATCTAGCTAGCTAGAGTCAGTAAATGACAAACATAATAATATTGTGCCTTATTGTATACATCAATGTATGACAATGAGCTAAAATATAAGCAAGATCATTTATAAATAAGACAAAAAGTAAAGGACCTAGATGGCTACCTTGAGGTACACCAGATAAGACATTAATTTTCTTAGACAACGCAATCGAAAACGACACACGTTGATTGGAAGACTCTAAATAGGATGAAATCCATTTTAGCAAGCACAATAACAAACCAAAACCGCTCAGCTTTTTTTTTAGCAACAGTCAATGATTTACACAAACAAACGCCTTACTAAAATCTGTGTCGTCTAACATCCATTTGTAAACCTTTGTCAAATGCTACATTTACAATGGATGTGAGTTCAAGTAAGCTAGTGGGAACAGATCTACTTTTCAAACTTTCGGAATGGTAAAAAAGCTTAGCAATGCCTCTATAAATAGATATATCCGATTTTCTACCTTTTTTTGTGCAAATAAATGATTCCTTCCAAGTCGCTGGTACCTTTAATTCTTTTAAAGAAAGTTGAAATAAGAGTAGCAAGGGATCGCACAACGAATCGCCACAAAATTTAAGTACACTTGACGGACTATTAACAGGGCAAGGAGAGTAACTTAGGTTTAGGGAGATTAAGTGATTTAAGTTACTATCTCTAGAACACAAGGGACAGCTATAGATTGAAAAAAAAGCTGCAAACATATCAGATATCTCTTGTGCGAAGGTGGCAGTTATATGATTATAAAGCATGATAGAAGCGTATGAACAAGATTTACGTTTGGCATTAACAAATTTATAAAATGATCATGTCGGAAGTTGTTTTTCATTCTAACCAAATAGCATTTATAGGCATTTCTATTTACTAATTGAAAGTTAGAACAAGCAACAGAATATTTTGCAAAATCTTGGATATTGCTTGATTTTTTAAATCGCAGATAATATCACGACTTGATATTTTTAACAGATAAAGTTAGTTTGTAAACCCTGGAGGCTTCGAAGAGCAGCTCAGTGAAAATGTAGGGACACATTCATCAAAATAATTATTTGACGTAGTCGACTGAGATTGTTTCTAAAGGTAAAGCGCGCCGTGAGCAACAAGTACCACTGATTAAAGTGGGCGATGTCACGCCTCCACAGTAAAAATGTCATATATTTAGAACTATTTAACGCAGATAGATGAGTTTGGAAAAGATATGAAAGTACCGGAAAAATACGAGCCACTGGAAAAATAGGCTTTGCACTTTATTTTATTGCATTTATGGAAAGCGATTCAATTTAAGCATTTATTTTAAAAATAATAATTAAACACAATTTAAGATTTCAAATTAAGTCACATTACCAATAGCTTATGTTATATAAATACTAGTATAGGATTTACTAAAATTCACGCAAAATTTGAAGAATTTTTAATCAAAAATTGTATTATATTCCATACTACAATACATATTACATACTCGTACAATCTTCTCCTTATCTATAGTAAGACACTGAAAAAAACAATCAGTCAAATAGTTGCTAATATATAGCAGAGTTTCTTTTTCTCTTATTTGAAATAATGCTGGACCGATTTAAACAAAACTTCAAATGATCGATCAACAGCGCTAATGAAGCCAGAAAGAAAATTAAGGAAAACCGATTGTTATGTTCGTAAATTATTGTTTGTTTAATAGTAGGCCTTGAGATTTGCATCCGAGTTTTCTTTCTACAAAAAGAAATTCGGACATGTTTTGAGGCAAGCCATGGCATACTGTAAACTGAGCATAACCACCGATAGTGACCAAACAGGATTGCTTTCCTAATCAATCTGTAGTTTGCCAAACAATTTGAGCTCAATAGGTTCGGCGATTTCGAAGTCCGTAGCATACATCCAAACATAAGTACATAAGTGCCAGAGCTATAAAGAAATAATTCAAATTTAAATTAAACTGCGAATTATTAAGGCATTGAATTAAATATTTTGGAAAAATATATGAATTGAATTTATATTTATATTTAAATCATTCAAAATTAACCTATTAGCAGCATAGGTATAATAACTCTACGCGCTCCTGTTAAAATTCAACCATTATAGCGACAATACAAAACAGTTCAGTAGCATTTCATAATGCTGAGAGCGTTAAGCAGGAACAACATGTTGTGCTCAACATAAGGCTGGCCCGTGTAAGCACTTCATCAACGCACTGGACACAATTTTACCAACAACACTATGGAGTCCGCCTGTGGTTCATTTCTCTTGGAGTCACTCACTTCATCTTTTTTGTTGTCATTCTTTAACAAATTGAGATTGACGGAGGATGTTACTTGAGTTGTAACTTGGGTGACTATACTTCATCGATTTAAACGTGTGAGTTTTGATTTAGATGACTTAAAAGTAGCGACATCAGTACACAGACAAAAAGCGTCCAGGCCCACCGAAAAAGTTGGAAGATGAAGAATTGGAGGCATTGTTTCACGAAGATTCATGTCAAACACAATACGTGCTCTCAAAATCCTCAGGATATTTAGGTTATTTCACATCGTTTACATGCACTTGATATGGTGCAAAGGCAAGGAAGTTGGAAGGCATACGAACACAAATCAAGAGGCGTCGAAAGGCGTTTTATTGCATGTGAACAACTGATGCAATGTGTTCGTCGACTAAAGGTGAATTAAGTGCGTGCAAGTCACATGTACTGTGACACGAAAAACACGAAAAATTTGAAAATCAAAAGTAAAAGTCAATTAATTCACGTTGGCACAACATTTGGAAACTATCCAAATTTTAATTCATATTTAGTTGTAATTTACTCTGCTGTACAAAACACATGTAAATAAAAAAATTTTTCCGCTGTAGCAGCCAGTGTTGAAGCCGACCAAAAGCTTTACGTTTCACGCCGCACCGCAGATATCGACATGATATCGGATTATTTCTTCGCCGAATTTGATGGAGACGATGGGGACTACTTATATTTTAAAGAAGATGGCGCAACTTATCATACAGCTCGCATTAGTTAGGTGATCTTGCTGATTTCTAGAACTCGCCTTCGAGCACGTAGAAAAAAGTTTTCGATTGAGTTAAAGGTATTTTCAGTTTGCCTGAAAATTTGTAACACATTAAAAGACACATCATAGACCCCATTAAAGTATATAGTATATTGTTGATCAGCTCAACGAGACGAGTCACGTCGATATAGCCATGTTCGTCTGTCTATTATAGAATTTTGTATGAAAACTTTCTTAAATATCAACTTACAATTTAATATAGTGGCTTCTTATGGACGAACGCCTCAGAAATAGATGTGATTTCTCTATTTTAGGGGCAGACCTTGAGAATATGAATTCTATACTGACATTTCAAAGTGAATTCAAATAGCGAAATTCTTCTGAAAGTGAAGTAAGGACCATTTTAACGAAACCGAAACCGAACAAATTATTCGGATTCGAAAACCGGAAAACGGGCGATACGATATAAATTAAAATTTATTTGTTCAATTTTATATAAAGGTTTACAAAGAACTATTAATTAATCCTTGCCCAGTGTGGAGTTATCCAATTACAGTTTTTTCATATACAAATCCAATGTGAAGACGCTCCGATAAAGAAAGAATTTGTCTCCCATAACTGTTTCACCCCATTAGATGTGGTGTTTTCTAAAAGTGTTGCTACATTGATGAGCGACGAACACGAACTGTAGCCAAAATGGAGTTTTATTTTTTTATATTAATTAAAAATATTAAATTAGAACCGACGCGATTTATGGAAGGAAACACACTTTACATCATTGGTTTTTTTTTTTTTATAAAGAAAAAATGTTGGTGGTGGTTCCATAATGTTATGGAGCGGATTTAACATGTATGAAATTCTCGAGTTTCGAGTCACCAGCATTAAAATAAATAGTGCGGAAAATGCAAGGGTTTTGTAATAATTTATAGAACGCTAAGCATATCTGGAGTACAGAGCGCCACCGTACAGATTCTCCAAGATCAAGAATTTTGGCAAGAGGCAAATACCCATAGGAATCAAACTAAGCACTTTATAGTTAAAAATGTTATAAAACATACCGCAAAATTGAGATCTAGATTTATGTTTTATGCGGAGTAATAGGTCCTTGTAACAAGTCTTGTGCAATACATTACTCTATTGCTTTTCTTATGGTAGATGATGCCTGTTCAGTTTTCTTTTGGTTTTGAAGAAGTTTACAAATGGGAGCATTGCGGAAGTTTGAAAAGTTTTTCAAAAGTGTGGCTATGAGGAAATCTCTATTAGTTTCGGCTTCGTATTACAGATTTATTATTAGTGATTGGCAACGGAAGACGAGTCGATTGAGACATGTCCGTCTGTCCATCTGTCCGTCTGATCTTCTGATTAAATGAACAGTTCTCGGAGAATAGAAGAGATAGAGACTAGAAGTTTGGATATTTTGAGTCTCGTTTTCCCCTTCTTCACTTAACTAGTATTGAATAAACATGCCGACCCCATTTTAAGGGTGACCCCATGGGAACCTGCCCCCTTTTTTTAAGTTTTTTTATGAAATGTCTTTGTATGAAACGTCCTTACAAAATATTCCATGTATCGGTTTAAATCACGTTTTTTTTTTGTTTCTTTTTTTTTAGTTTACCATCGAAGTACAACAAAATTTAACCAGTACGAAACTTTATAGTGACAAAAGTAACAAGTAAATTTTACACCCAGTACTCCGTTTTTTAATCTATGAATTCATAGTTGCACAAAAATGAATAACTATCACAAGAGCATCGAATGTATGCTATTAGGATGTCTGAAGTTTGCCCACAAAAACTGCAATTGTTGTCATTTAAGATTACCCACCATTAGTACAATAATAATCATCCTAAACCATAAAGTTCTTAACTAAAGACAAGAAAAAACATTAACTACGTTTAACAGCTCTATAAAATGGGAAAGTATTTGGCGGTTTACGCTCCTTGACACTTCTGTAAATCGTTCGTCAATGAAAGACCATCGTGTCAAATTTCAAGTCTCTATTGACTGCAATGAGAAACTTTTCCAAACAAAAAGTCAAAAGTGGGCGACAGATTTGTATTGGAGCTAACTCAAAAAAGTGGGCGTGGCAAGTCAATATGGATACCTTATTTGACTGCAATAAAATTAAGTCTATGTGCCCGGTTTTAGCTGCTTATCTTAAATTAAAATTCCAAAAATATTCGAAGCAGTATCCAAACATAGCTAGATTGCCTCTTCTCGCCAAGTTGATCAAGAATATATACTGTAATGAATCTATGACGTTACAAACTTTCAGACAAACTGATAATATCATTTCACACTATGTGTGAATTCCAAAAATGTATTGCTAATTCTAAACTAGTTTATACATATTCTACATCTAGTGAACGGCATAGTTTTGGTAAAATTATATTTTGATTTCTGTTTGTTCTGTTTGCTTTATTTTTTTATTTTGTGTTTAACATATTTTGAACTTGTTTGTGATTTTTCACTTTTTGGATACAATTACATTTTTGAGATCTCGGTCATCTGAGTTTCCGACGTAGTATATTGAGAAACGTTAACTTCTGTTTAACCGAAGCTCTAATACCATTCACATGAAATTTTAAATAGTATTGTAAAACATAAAAGTGTGGGTTTATATAGTGGATACCCCAAAAAGTGAGCCCGCTAGTAGATGTGTAGATGTATCGAATTTCATGTTGATATTGACGTTTTCCATACAAATGCATAAAAGTGAGCTGTTGGCTTATATGGAACTACCTCGGAAAGTGGACGGACACGCCCATTTGTAAATGTTTATGAAGCCGTTGTCCACTAAACTGCATAGTGCGTTTGTATGGGGCTGCCCCAAAAAGTGAGCGTGGCGGGTCAATCTTGATACTCGATTAAACTGTAATAAAAAGAAGTGTGAGTGGCAAAATTCAACTGCATAGCATAAAAATTGGTCGCCAAAAAATGCGCAACAACAGCATACAGACAGATGGACATGCTTAGATCGTTTCGTCTCATCGAGCTGATCAAGAATATATATACGAGGCATATCCAGAAAGTAAGTGTACTGAATGATTTTGTTTTCGTCATGTTGGCAACACTGCAGTGTAACTTGACTTCTCCCCTTTGCAAAGAGACCGGTTCGAGGTTAGTACGTTGAGAACTGTCGACGCGACAACACGTTTCGTGAACAATGTCAATCCAGTCTCCCGCCAAGTGCGAAATACGCGGCGTCACCCGTTATCTCGTTTGGAAGAAAAAACCTCCGTTTTATAATGACATAAAAAACATAAAAAAAGCGTGGGGTGCTTGATATTAATTGTTATAATTAATTCATTGGTAGCTATTTGTAAATATGTATAAACATATTATAATAATATATTACAGAGCACCCCACGTTTTTTTTTTTATGTTAAAGTTACGACGTTGGACGTTGGATATAATTAACTTGAAAGATTCCGTTACATAGATAGATAGATAGATAGATAGATAGATAGATAGATAGATAGATAGATAGATAGATAGATAGATAGATAGATAGATAGATAGATAGATAGATAGATAGATAGATAGATAGGTACATACTAATTGCTTTTTTATTATACGAGGGCTGCTATTTTTATTTCGGGAACTGGCAACACTAATGTCAAGTCGATTGATGTAAGGAACTGATTAAAAAGTTCGACCGTGGTGCTTCAAAAGACGTGTCTAAAATCGTGACAGGTGACGAATCATGGATATATGCGTATGAGCCGGAAACAAAACAGCAATCGACCGTGTGGGTATTCCAAGACGAGCCAAATCCAACAAAAGTTGTTCGTGGAAGAAGCAGCGAAGCAAATGATCGCCTGTTTCTTCGGCCGAATGGGTCGTGTGGCCACTGTTCCACTCGAGCAACGTAGGACGGTCAATTCTGAGTGGTACACGACCATTTTTTTGCAGGAAGTCTTCGGCAATCGAATCATTCTCCATCATGACAATGCGGTCTCTCACACATCTCGTCAAACAAGTGCATTTTTGAGCAGTCAAAACATCGAATTAATAACTCATCCTCCGTACAGTACTGATTTGGCACCCAATGACTACTTCTTCTGCCCGAGTATCAAAGGTAAACAGCGTGGTCAACGATTTACGAGCGCTGAAGAAGCAGTTGAAGCGTTCAAAAACCATGTTTTGAAGGTGTCTCAAGAGGAATGGAAAAACTGCTATGACAAATGATTTGAACGAATGCCAAAGTGTATTGATCATCAAGGGGAATATTTTGAAAGCCATTTTCATTTAAAAATGTTTGTTATTATTTGCTATTTCCGAAATATAAATAGTACCCCTCGTACTATAATGGGTTTTTTTACACTTTTATTATACTACCATTCACACATAGTGTGAAATGGCATTAACAGTTTGTCTGAAAGTTTGTAACGCATTAAAGGAGGCATCGTAGACCCATAAAGTATATATATTCTTCATCAGCTCGACGAGACGAGTCGATCTAGCCATGTCCGCTGCTGTCTGTCTGCCTGTCTGTCTGTGGCCCGTCTGTCTGTCTGTATGTATGTTATTGCGCATTTTTTGGGTACCAACTGTTATGCTATCCAGTTGAAATTTAGCACATACACTTGTATTACAGTTTAATAGAGTATCAAGATTGACATGCCACGCCTACTTTTTTGGGTAGCCCCCATACAAACTTACCGCCCACTTATAATATATATTTTTTGTATGAAAAACTTTTTTATTATGGTCAATAGCAACTAAATAATTGATATGGGAACTTTTAGTGGACGGACAATTGTTATAATTATCCATACAAACCCACCGCAGACTTTTGACTTTTTGTATGAAAACTTCTTTATTGAAGTCAATATTAAGTTGAAATGCAATGCGGTACCTTTTTATGATCGGCCTCTTAGCATATATAAACTAACGGGCCCTGGCCCGCCCACTTTTTGAGTTAGTCCCATATAAACCCACTGCTTACTTTTATGCATTTCTATGCAAAACGTCAATGTCAACTTGAGATTCGATATTTCGGCATGTTACACTTCTACTACATCGCTTCATACACATCTATTAGTGGACGTGTACCGCCCACTTTTTGGGGTAGCCCTCTTTAAACCCCCACTTTTATATACAATACTATTTAAAATTTCGTGTGGATGGTATTATAGCTTTGGTTCCACCGAAGTTAAAGTTTTTTCTTGTTTTTGGATTGTTTTCGTATGTATTCATATGTATGTAGATATGCATGCAAGAAATAACAAATATACATAGATATGTGTGTGTGTGTGTGTGTGTGTGAGTACAAATCGCCAATAAAAGAAATTGGTTACTTCATTTTCATTTCATTTCATTTATTCACAGTTAATTAAATATATACATTTGAGTGTGTCCTAATATTATTTACAATTAAGAGTTCAGGCTTCATGGCCTTTTCTACTTAGTATTATACATTTTTTTTTTTTTACTGATTTTATTATTTTATGTTGTCTGATTTGGAGTATATTTAAGTGGTATTTAGCAATATCCGCCAAAAAGGAGCTCCATAGAATATTACGGCTTGAAAAACTGATCTAAATAGGTACATTTTATTAACAATGCTGAGTCTCGAGTTCCTATTGATTAAAGGATATAGACTACGAACTAATATATTAAGTTTTTTATCCGTAACCCTAATATGGTCCTGAAATGTTAATTTTTGATCGAGCATTACCCCTAAGTATCTCACACTTTTTTCCCATTTGATATCAACATGATTTAATTTAATAAGTCTGTCAGGTAGGTATATTGCTTTGCGTTTCCTAGTAAAATAAATGGCCTGGGTTTTATCAGGATTAACTATGATCTTCCACTTGGTGAAATAAGAAACCAGTGAATTGAAGACATTCTGAAGGTTAACTGTAATCTCAGCAGAAAGTGTATATGTTGTAGAGGAGAGGTGAGAGACATGAGCCTTGTGGGCAACCTGCAAATATATTAATTGCCTGGGACTTGGCATTCCCCAAATATACCGTTCAGATAGGAATTTATAAGTTTTCAAAATTTTCATTTTATGAACAAGACCATTGTGCCAGACGGAATCAAAAGCCGCTTTTATATCTAATAGAACCATGCCCGTTGATTTAGATCTAGAAAAATTGGACTTAACAATTTTTTTAATTCTGGCTAAAGGGTGTAGAGTATTGTGTTCACGTCGGAAACCAAATTGTTCCGGAGGAAGTACTTCGTTAGCTTCTATAAACTGAGATAGCTTATTTTTGATGACTTTTTCCAGTATTTTACTGACTGAAGACAGCAAGCTTATAGGGCAATAAGAAGAGGGCAGCTCAGGCGGCTTATTTGCCTTCCGAATGGCAATAACCTTGGTAAGTTTCCACGCCTTTGGGATATATCAGAGGCGTAAACACTCATTATTGATTTTAGATAGAAGTTGTATACCTCTACGTGGAAGTGCTTTTAGGCATCTATTTTCGATTCCATCTAGACCTGCGGCTTTTTTGGACTTTAACTTTTTTAAAATCAGTGATATTTCAGCGACTGTTACGTAATACTCTTCATCAGGGATGGGTAATTGCAAATCAACTGCCAACATGGATTCATTGACCTCACTAATTGTGCTGGAGTCACTAAGATTGATAGAAAACGAGTGATTTAGGCTAAATGTTTGGGCTAAATTCTCGGCTTTCTGCTGAGGAGTGGAGTAACGTCTTGAACCCTCGATCGATGTTTTTTTTGCACAACAACCGATTTTGGACGACCTTCACGAAATTCTCGCCAATTTATTGCCATAAATTGATTTATATTTATACAAAAACAAAAAGTCCATAAGGTAAAAGGGAATATTAAGTATGTGCGAATCTATTTAACATGCAGAAGGAGAAGTGGTAGATCCCATAAAGTATATGTAATGTTCATTAGTATGCGAAGAGAAGTTTATATAGTCCTGTCCGTCCGACAGTCTTCTTGAACGAAAATATCTCGTATACTATAAGACATAGAGACTTTAAGTATGAATATTTTTACTCTGCTTTTCAATCTACAGATGAAGTGTATTAAAAGAACATTTTAAAGGGTAGCCGCTATACAAATATGGCTCAACTTTTAAATTTTGAAAAAAAAAATTTAATTTTTTTTTAAATGAATTTTTTGTACTTTTTTTTCCAATTCTTTTGAAATGTTCCGCATATATTCAGAACGGAACACTTAAAAATATAGCCCCACACAAATCTATGGTTCATATAAGAAGCCTTAAGCAAGGTTTTTGTTTCATATAAAGTTTTATCCAAGCATTTTATTTATCTTCTCTATTAAAATGACTGATATCAAATAAAAAAAACCACTTCACGAGGTAAAAATCAAGTGACGAAAGCCTACTTGCAACTAACAAAACTAACGATATCTATTTTGTGATGACATACTTATATTTTTTCATTTCTATGGTTGAAATCGATTGGAATACGTATAATTAAGCGTTTGTTTAACTTTGCATTAATAATAATTAATTTATTGCTTATTCCGTCTTTGAGTGTTCATAAATATATTGTTAAATGTTGCCGGTAAAAATCATTGCATAATTCAAAGACATCAAGTGCAAAACTAAGATGCATGGCTTTATGTATTTATTGCTTTACCAATTGGAATTTTTGAATTATTCCATTTTGAGTTTTTGTAAGAGAATTTAGTTTTATTTGTCTTCTTGTTTTTTTATTATGCTTCAAACGTCAAATATGGCGTATTTTACGAGAATATTTACAAAATGTTCCATATAGGCACAAATCGGATCACTTTGTAAAACAATTTTTTTTGTTTCTATCTTTTATTAACTCCAATTGTTCATCAATTCTAATAAAATGTCCCGCAGATGTCCAGATCAGACCACTAAAGAATATAATCTATGGTTCATGTAAGGAGCCTTAAACAAAGTACATTGTATCGCGAAGTCGAGCACACTCAAATGCACCGTTCTTTCTTGTTTTACAATAAAGCCTTAAAATTGAGAGAAAAAAAAATCACTAAAGATTTTATAAAAACGCGTATATCTCAAAAACTGAGTGTGTGCAACATATACTCGTACAATTAGAAAATTCGTCGCTTCGGGCTGATATCCTATAGCTCGCAGAATATCCGATGACTAAAATTATCTAGCAAACTAATAGATCGATGCCAATTCACATTTCACCATTTAAATTCGGTGAAATATGAATTGTAATACGCTTCACAGACTCTACCCACACTCTGCACAGACTCTAAACACCTTAAAAATAGATATACTAATATAGTATTTTTTTTTTCTTCTTCTAATTTCCTTCTGTTTACTGTCGCTCTCAATGAAAATTTCTTACTCTAAAAAGGTCTTGACAAAACGAGCTGATCAACAACATTTCTACGAGTGCATCTCGTTTTCAATAATTCAACTAATAATGCCGCTTTTCGCAATATGCTTGAAGGGTATTAAAATACAAAACGGTAAAACCATCAATAAGGCATTAAGAGAGGACGAATGAATGCAGGACAAATGGACAAATGAACGGAAGGCTGCACCGATTTCATTTCATTTCTGGGGCGTGTGTGCTGTACCGCCCTGCAGTAGGCAATAATTTTTTGGCTCGCGCTGAAACTTGCGCGGCTCAGATGTGAAATCGCATAGCATCAACTCGAGCAGGGAAACGCTGCTGATGCTGCACTGGATATGCACGTTTGGCCAGGCCAGGCCAGGCCATACCAGACCAGGCCAGGCGTTTTCAGGAAAGTGAGTGGTTAGGGACACTTTTTTCACATTTTTCAGCCGATGTCACATGTCAAACCGGATGTGCACAAATAGTGCATAATGCAGTAGGAGGTGTCGCAGTGCACACAAATCTGATTGCAAATCGTTTATTGAATAAGCAAAACAATAGCAAATGTATGTTCAGAAAATCATTAGGAGCTGAGCATATAAAGAAAGGATTCTGTGTAAATATTCTTACACATGCTTATTACTACTCGTACATACTTATTATCGTACTTACAACTGCATTTACTAATATAATAGCTTATGTATGCATGACAAGAGCAAATGAGATCAGTCAAATTGTGACAAGTCACCCTTTTCACCAACACAATAGTTCTGTTTACAGGCCTGCTTCGGTTTTCATCATAAACAAGATGATTAACTTAAGCCAGTGTTATTAATATATGTTTAAGGCGAATACATGATGCGGTCACTTCGTAGTCTGGTTGACCTTCGTAAGACTTCAGCTTCTACTTGGAATTATGCTCGACGTGGTGCTTCAAGAGTTAGTTGGTTTTGGCCAGTGCCATAGTGTTCTCTTGTGAGTTGTATGAAGTTCCATTCTCAAGCAATATAGTTCTGTTCTTAGTGGATGTTACTATCCTCTGCGTTGGCACATCATAATGAATGTAAGACTCATTATGATTTCTTGTGCGTGCTCTTTCTTGCTCTGCTTCTAGTGTTGGGCCTGGTTTTGTATCTGTTGATTTGTAATTCTGCACAAACTGTTTTATCTGGTCCAGTTTGTAGTCACGTTCAATATCATAATGGAGATCTCCTAGTCGTCGCGTCCATTTGAGGGTTGTTTGACAAAAACCAAATCATCTCTCCTGCCTCAAATGATCGATAATTTGTTTTGGCTTTCAACTACTGCTTTTCTTGTACTGAAGATGGTACATATTGTGGGAATACCAAGTTAAGACGTGTACGGAGAGAACGTCCTTAAAATAATTGTGATGGCCGGTGATCGAATACGGTGCTCATCTTTATTGACTTAGAAATACATTTAAGTTTGTTTTAGTTGTAGCCATTGTCTTAAGTGAGTTTTTTACTATCTGTACTGATCGCTATGCTTGTCCATTAGTTGACGGATGATAGTGTCTGTACTTTTGTGGATTTTCACTCCCACTCTTTTTAAAAAATCTCAGACCTTAATAGGTTCAGCTCCATTCTGACACCACTATTACGTCTGTACTTAAATATAAAGACACACTTCTTTATATTTGCATTAATCTTTAAATCAATGATGGCGGTTTCATGTTCATCTACGTAATATAACTGATACAATACTTCGATACTTATGAAATATAATTAATAGTGTTGTAAAATCAGTTAACTTAAGCTAGTGTTGATAATATATGTTTAAGACCGGTTTACAAACATAACAAAACCCATGGCCCATTTTGTGCTTTTGCCTGAAAAACTTCTTTAATTAAGTCAATATTAGCTTGAAATTCGATGTGGTGGTTTCTTAAGAAGGGCTGCTTCACAGACAAATGGGCGTGTCCCGCCAACTTTGCGAGATTGCCCATACAAAACCACCGCTCACTTTAATACACTTGTATGAAAAACTTCTTCAGTTAAGTCAGCGTCAGCTAGAAATTGGATATGGTGGCTTCTTAAGGATGATCTCTTTACACACACGTGGTAATGAGCATGTAGCACCCACTTTTTGGAGTAGCCCCTAAAATGCCATGTTAATGTTTTGTAATACAATTAAACGCAAAAATTGGTTAGCCCTACATAATTCATAATAAAAAATGTCACGTACATGGGTCTAGACCGGACCTGTATAAGCTCACATACAAATTATACCACCATTTTAAGAATTTAGTATGATAGTTTTATGTATTTGTTGTTAATTAAGCTAGATATGCTAAAATTCGCATATCTTACGTCAATTCTTACAAAATATTCTATTTTGGCCCAGATTAAATCACCATGAGATGTAATCCTCATAGATGCCCTCCTATTTTTGAGTTTTTGAAAATGTTTTGATTAAGCTAGAAATGTCAAATTTTGTACAATTTTCATCAATTCTAATAAAAAAAATCTCTTATACTATGTCCAGTGCGGACTACTGAATAATATAGACCATACAAATAGTATATGGTTCACAAAAAGAGCCTTACACAAGGTACAGGGTATCTCAAAGTCAAGCACACTCGACTATAGCGGTTTTTATTGCTCACTAACGGGATATTGAGGTCATTATGTTCTGTATTTCGTATATACCAGGATGCACCAGTTACAATTCTGGTTCTTCTTTTAATGAAAACAACTTAACAATAATGTTTAATGAACATTCTTTCTATACTTCGCTTATATCTAAGTAATTTAAATAGAGCTAAAATTTTGTCAGTCTGTTTGCAATACCTTAACGGATCAAGTAACATCGCAAACTACTAATTAATAATGGAGATAACGTCTAACTAATAACTAGAAGCAATACATTTGTCAAAATGACACTGATATGGCGGAGTCGATATGGCATAATCGATACAATAGTATAGCTCCCATACG
Source organism: Leucophenga montana (assembly GCA_035044765.1). Classification (NCBI taxonomy): domain Eukaryota; kingdom Metazoa; phylum Arthropoda; class Insecta; order Diptera; family Drosophilidae; genus Leucophenga; species Leucophenga montana. The sequence continues at coordinate 79,040 of JAWNNQ010000745.1, forward strand.
AAAACCTTTTCGAACTTATTGAATTGTTTTGAAAGTATAAAATTTAATCAATATCCTATAGTATACGAGAAATTCATGCCTGATGCCTTAAATACGCTGTAGCTCATTCAGCAGTGTACTATTTTCCGGAAATGCCTCGAAACACGTCTTGAATAGGCTGGTTGTGCCCAACAACGCAGTCGCTATTTTCAGACCACCAGAACAAAGTTCTTCTGACAGATAGAAAACAAGTATATTTAAGAGTCTCTATAGCTGGGAAGCCAGTCTTTTCATAGGTTGCGGATCACGGTGAATATGAGTCGATAGTGTGTTCCTTCTACAGATAAATCAAATTGGAGTGTCTGTTTGTAATATTAAACTAACCGCTTTCTACTAAATGCATATGGATGTATACACGCGGTACATATACCAAAATAATTTTTTTTACAATTTTCGTCTGTCTGTCTGTCTGTCTGTTTGTTTGGGCTAATCTCTGAAACGGCTGGACCGATTTTGACGGGACTTTCACTGACAGATAGCTGATGTAATAAGGAGTAACTTAGGCTACTTTTATTTTAGAAATTTCATTATTTATTTTTATTAATATAAATTTATATATATAAAAAATCTACATATACATATGTGTATATTCTACCATGCGCGTTTGCTACTGACTAAGCTGCATTCTCTCTCTTCCCTGGCGTTGCTGGCATCAAACACAATAACAACAACAGCTACAGCAACAGCTGCCACAAGTACAACAACAACAAGAGCGTATATGACGATGATAGTGTACATCAAGAACAACAGCAAAAAGATCGTATATGACGATAGAGTAGTTTGGACGTACGAACCATAGCGCAAAAAGGAGACAAAGTATAGGGAAACTATATAGAAACGCGTTTTATCTCTTTCTCTCGCAGCATTCATTTATAGTTGTCTAAAGCACCCTCAACATCAAGAAAAGCACCTAGCGCTATTTATTTTGAACGAAAGGTTCTTTCGATCGTATCGACCAGATTATGCAGTGCACCTACCGTTGAGTTATCCTTCATATAGGCGAATTGGTGTTCATGAAGGGGGTGTGAAATGCTGATTGATTGCCTAATGTGGTAATCAATAAGACGTTCAGTTGTCTTGAGAAGGAAGGAGGTAAGACTAATAGGTCTATAAGATTTGGCCAGTTCCATGGGTCTATTACCCTGCTTTGGGAGAAAAACGACGGACACCTTCCTCCATGACCGAGGTATATAACCCAAGTTGAGACTGGCCCTCATGAGAGGTAGTAAAGGGTCGATCAAGACATCTAAGCAGTTCTGAAGCAGAGCCGGAAAGATGTCATCGCCTTCTGGGGACTTAAATGGCTGAAAGGACATGATCGCCCATCGAACTTTTTCCTTATCAAGAATGCTGCCAGATAGGCTGTAATTCCGTCTATTTATTATATGTCTGTCTGTCTATGTCTGTCAGGAAAATGTACTTAAAGCAGGTGTTCAAGTGTTTTCTGTCTACTATTGGTATAAATACCGTTCTCTCTCTCTTTAAGAGTCCGATGTCATTGTGCCTGTCCTTTGTGATTACCTTATGGAGACGGACTGTTTCCGGTAGCGTTTGCAAACCATCACAGTACATTATCCAGGATTCATGCTTGAGCTGATGTATAAGCTTGTTATACTCAGTTAGGGATGACATATAATCATCCCACCTACCGAATCGTTTCGCACGGTTGAAAAGCTTCCTAGCCGTTTGTCGCATGGCCGCTAACTTATCAGTCCACCATGGAATGTTCTGTTTCATGCGGACTGGACGTGTAGCAGTGCTATTGTGGTACGAGCTCAGTAAAATCTCGTTTAACAGGTCCGCTTTATGATATTAGCATCAACGCCAGTCATCTGGGAAGCGATAATAGGGTACTTGAAAAACATTCTAGCTGTATTTCCATTGTTGGTGTTTCCTGAAGCAACCATTGGAAAATCTGCCTAACAGCTACAACTTCCTTATCAAAACCTTGAACACTCCAATTTTTTGTTAGAAGTCGGTAGCCAATATGGATCATGCATTCAAAGCATCGGACCCTTGCATGCAGTGCTGAACGCCAATATTTGTATAGGGTTTCTTTCGTTGGCTGCACATTCATTAGCTGCAAATTGTTTACAAAATCTTCGAATACCGATGAGGCACTTTCCTCTATACGAACTACCGTATGATCTACCAAACTTTGCTAGTTAACTTCTGCACACCACTCTGCGATGATACCGGAGTAGCACCGTCTTTTTGCTTCTTGCAGAGCATCATATCTGGGGTATACATTTGCATTTCATGGCTTTAAGCCAGATTGGATAAGTTTATATGATGTCTTGGTAAGGCGACCATCAATGAAAATGGCTAATGCTTCCGCGGGTGTATATAGAATCGGTAATCCTTCAATGAACTCTACAGCTTTAAGCATTTTTGTTGCCACTTCTTGTTGTGAATCAATCGAAGAAACTGCTTGAGAAGCGCTTATTTTCCCATTGCGATAAAGGCTAGCACGCGTGGCCATACTCAACTCTTTGCACGGGCTTCCATCAACAATAGCACTTATTTTTCTAATTTGACTATCTACCTTACAATCTGCAAAAGACTTTGGAACTCAAAAACTCATTGGAAACACTTGATATTCACAATAGACTATATTAACAAAATAAGCTAGCCCGAATGCAGTCGAACGCACATAACTTTTACTCCTACGAATATCGGAGATCATAAGAAATGGCATACTGTCCAAGAGACTTACCTTAACGATGATTCACTTCTTGAACTTTTTGTTCGAATAACATAATTTCAATAAAAATTCAGCAAAATTTACTATTTTGCAAATATTAACTTGGCACCGAAAAAAGGCGGGACAATTTATTCACGCACTTGTTGCAACATACTCTTATACGGTTGATCTAAAAATAACCGAACTGTTTAGTTATATAATAAATCAAGCATGGTACTATATTTCAAAGCTAATATTTATTCAAAATACGATCCATTTAACTCAATACAACGTTTGGAACACTCAACCATTTTACCCATAGACTTTGTAAACTCGCTTCTTGGGATGTTCTTTAGCACCTGTGTCACGGCTGCTTGTATGGCTGGAATGTCATCGTGAAAAGCTCTTTTCATTGAAGTTTTCATTTTCGGGAAGGGAAAATAATCGCATGGTGATAGATCAGGCGAATACGAAGGGTGGTCGATGAGACAAATCTGTTTTTTCATCAAAAATTCATTGACTTTTTTGGTCTTGTGAGGTGGTGCATTATTATGCAATAAAAACAGTTGCTTTCCTTTGTCATATTTGGGCCTAACACGTACAACTCTCGACCATAAACAATGGAAAACTTGTAAATAATATTCTCCAATGACAGTTTGACCTGCTGGAACAAATTACTTATGAACAATACCCTTGGAATAGACGAAAGTTATTGACATTTTCTTGATTCTTGGCTTCTGAAAACGCAATTTTTTAGGTTTTGGCTCGTCTTTTGACTTGCATTCTGCAGATTGTCGCTTAGTTTCAGAAATATATTTAAGACACCATGTTTCATTACCAGCTATGATCGAAGCAAGAAAATCTGGATCGTTTTCAGCTGTTGAAATGTTGCAATGCTCTACACGAGCGATTTTTTGATCATCATTTAACTGATGCGGAACGAAACGTGCACACACCCTTCTTTTACCGAAATCATCAGTTAATATTTTGTTGATTGTCCACGGTTGATTGTCATTGGTGAACGGCGTCAGAGAGGACGTCCGAGCTTAAGATGGCAAGATCAGGTCTATGATGATCTAAAGAAGCTACACCGAATGGTGCGGCCGATAGACGGTTGTAGAGCCACCTAAGTAAGTAGGTAAGTCCAGTAAGATGAATTTAATTCTTCTGTCATTATTCTCACAGTGAAATTTGCATCGATAGCGATTATTTCACTACTCGTTTCTCTAACTCAGCATGATTAGATGCTTCGGGTCGTCCAGGTCTTGGATCATCATTTAAATTATCACAACCGTTTTTAAATCGTGTAAACCACGTGGAAACTTTAGTACGACTCATACAATCATCAACATAAACTTGTTTTAACAATTCGTAAGTCTCAGCCAAATTTTTACCGAGTTTAAAACAAAGTTGCATAATTGCCCTTTGTTCCACTAAGACATAGCTAAAAAAACTGCTGTTATTAAAACGTGTGTCATTTTGTAACCTATCAAACGATTAGCATGACTTTAGCTGCTTTCGAAAGAAGAAAAATGTACCTTTCTAACACTGCCAACATTTAATAGATGGCGCTACGTGCTCTATGATTTAAATTAAAGGTTCGGTTATTTTTAGATTATACCTTGTATGTTGACCTTGATCAGCTCACAGCTGATTCAACAGTGAAAGTAAACATGTACAAATATTAGCAAAAATTAAGTAATGCATCAATATAATAAAAAAATATTGGCGCAATTCCAAAATTTAAAATTTGAATTAATCCATGTCTGCCTGCCCCCTGTCTGTGTGAATCAAAACTACTCCCACAGTTTTTAAGAAATCTATCGGAAATCGGGTATGGCTCAACGTATGTCACATTCACCATACCACGCCCACTTAGAACGGTAGCCCGATCGCCCAATTTTCGGTTTTTGCCTGAATGAATTTTATTTTTTAAATCAATATCAACATGAAATTCGATGGTTTGTTATGGACGTAACCTTCACTGAGATATTAATGGGCGTGTGCTGCACACTAATCGATTTTTTATGAAGTATTACAAGAAGAGAGCAGGGATGATTAAGTTTGTTACGTAACGTTTCTCAAATTATTTTAATAGTGATCTATATAAAAGTGAAGAAATGTTTAAAATTGTGTGATATTAAAAATTAGCAACATCCAACTACAATCATTATCAACCTGATTTGTAAGACTTGTGGGCTTTATCGGATATCATACAAATCAATGTGTGTTGTATCATGTTCGTGAAATGCATATAAGATGCACAGAAAAAGGCGCAACCTTGTTGCTGCTCAACGCTGCTGGAGAACTTCTCTGCGTACTGAACGAAGAGCACTGCGATAATGCGAAGATGCTTTATGAATTGACGAAGAGGAAATTGTTGAGGAGAAGGCAAGAAATAAGAGAAAATGTTAACTCCATTTTTAAGGGGTTTAGCTCATAACTATCTGAAGCATGCATCCATTAGAGGCCACAGTCTCACACTACTTGTGAACAGTACAACAACGGTTTCTAGTTAACTTGTCATAAAAGACATAAGAGTTTGATTGCAATCTCCTTGGACTTGACAGAGTGTTACAAGGCAAAAATTGCGTTACGTAATGCTTGAACGGACACCTTACCTTTGTTAGCAATATTAGGGTACACTTGTGTAGAACATTGAGTTGTTTATAGAAAACAAAAATACTGTTGTACTCGTACTGTCCAGTAAAAATCAAAATAGAAACAAAAATTACAAAAATAATAAAATAGCAAAATGGCAAATTTCAAACCAATTATTTTCAAATTTTTGCAGAAATGATCTAATGTACTATTTATCACTGATTCATAATATGTGCTCGTAGCTATCGTACATTTCATATACATACTATATAAAAATATGTCTCTCCCCCTTTCTGCTGTTTCGCTGTCTCTCTGCATGTATTTAATGTAATTATAGACTCCTTCAGCAAACCGGAAGTCCTTTGAAAGTAGCTGGCACCCATCAACAGCAATTGCAGCAGCGCTATTACTCAGGGTGCACAATCCACGAAATCCTTTCGGCAATCTCTACTTGACTGCTTTTGTATTGCTTTGACAAATTAAAGCTTCTGAGGGAACGAATAAGATAGAGCACTCCCGAGTGCGACACCCAATGCGCAATTGCGTTTGCGTACCTAAAGAATAGCCACAACAACAACGTTAAGGACGAAGTGGAACTCCTGCTGCTACTGCTATCGTATTTTGAACGGAAGTGCTCTGGAAGCTGATGATGGATGCGTTCCGTTGCGTTGCGTTGCGTTCTTTACTTGCGCTTGCGCAATTTCAATTGAATTTCAACGCGCACACTCGAATCTGTTATTATAAAATTTTTCTTTTTATTTTTTATTTGCGCATTGCAATATATAATTATATTTATGAAAGTATCGTTTTTCACTATGTGTATACAGTATGCATCCTGTTCTACTCCTGTTCTACTCCTGTCTGGCACTGTTGTTCTGTCGATGTCCCTCAGCCAGGGTGATGCCAAACAGATGTGCATGTGTCGCTTTAACTTGTGCTTAGTTGTTATTGTTGTTGCTTTTATTGTTGGCTCGCGCCATTGAAAGTCCTGCACAAATATTGAATTCACGAAGTTGCCATCATTGCTCAAATTTGATTGAATTTCATATATAATATTTAAACAAATATGATTGATTGGACTCAATATATCAAAACATTTTGTGATTTGCGGAATAAAATCTTCAAAAATATGAGAAAACATTAACTACGGCTTAACCGAAGCTCTAATATCAAATTGTATGGTACAATGTAGTCGTGAGTGTTGGATTTTTGTATGGGAACAACTCCAAAAAGTGGGTGAGATACGTTCATTTGTATATGTTTGTGAATAATAAAAACTCCATACCGAATGTCAAGCTGGTATTACTAAAGAAGCTTCTCTTACAAAAGCAAAATAGTTGATGATGGGTTTGTATGGGAGCTAACCCAAGTGGGTGGGACACGCTCGTATATGTTTCGTATATCTAAACAAACCAAAAGAAGCCTAAAAACAGGTTTTCTGCCAGATATCTAAAAACTTAGACCAAACAAATAAAAAAAAAAATTATACAGTAACTATCAGACGAACAGACGGACAAGGCTATATCGACTTGTCTTTAAGAGGTGATCAAGAATACAGAATGTATTATATATAGAAATTTGTATTTACATATTGCATATACAAAATTTTGTTTTTTCTGTAAGTTACTAATTTATGCTGCAAAATGAGTTTGTTTTTCGCATGGTGCAACAATTGCCAGTTTTTCAATGATAGAAGATGAGCTGGAATGTCATAAAGAAAAATCTTTAATATTGGAAAGTGACAATTTGATAATTTGATAATTTCCGTTGTATCTTCCATGTGATTTCCAGAAATGCTTCGAGGATTGGAAAAAGCATATTATATGTGAGGATGACTATTTCGAAAGAGGCAAAATAGATATTGATGAATATATAAATATTTATCGAGATACAGAAGAAGTCACCTTTTTTTTAAAACACCTCGTACTATTCGTCACTTAATCTTATCTCCTTAATAAGTTTTGATTGAACATACTTGAACTACACATTGTATACCCATTGTATCGCGATTTTTGTTAGCAAATTCATTTCTAAGTTGATAATATTTCACACCAATATTCATATTTTTCTACACTTCTGGTGGATCACTCAAGTTCAAGAAAGAGATATCGTGAACATTTCCATATATAATAATATTGCATATTCAAAAAAAATGGTAATATCGAAGCAATCATTCAGTTATTCAATTACCAAGTATAAAATCATATAAAAATGCATAATTTAAGCATTGTAGTTAAGATTGGACTTATTCCGTTTCAAGTGTAAAGAACATTTTTTAATGTATTCAGCGTGTATGAAATTCTCGGGCTGAAATTCACAAAGTATAAAATAAATAGTGCAGAAAATGCAAAAGGTATTGGTATCATTTATAGAACGCTATGCATCTGGAGTACAGAGCGCCACCGTTCAGATTCTCCAAGATTAGAAATTTTGGCAAGAGGCAAATACCCATAGGAATCGAACTGTTTAAGGAACGAATAAGCACTTGATGGTAGTTAAAAACCTTATAAAACATAAGAAACGAAAACTACCGAAAAAAAAAATGGTTGTCTGTAAAGTCGGTTTACGGACGATAATTTTACGTGATAACGTCATAATTGAATTATTATCACTGAATTGTCATTATTTTGTATAATACAAGGAAGGAGTTAATTGAAAATTACAATTTTTTTCTATAAATTCACATTTATTTGCACTTGTTAATTCAAATATTTATTTACTTAAGTTATACAGATTAATTACAAGTAACAATGTGCTATTAACAATTGTTAGTTTTGATTTCGTGCCTGTTGATGTGTGCTTCGATCACAATACTCACTCTTTGTGTATTTATTATATTTGTTTCTCTAGCTATGCACTGGCAGACGTCGTTCTGCCCTTCCCCTTTCCTCTCCTTGAGAGTGCTAAAGCAATAACAAATAACAACAACATCTACAGCAAAAGCAGTCACAAGTACAACAATAATAAGATCGTATATGACGTATAGGCGCACCCTACCGCGCGCTAGATAACACTCATACGCAAACACACACCCACATATAACTATATCTTTCACAAGCCAATGCTTCACACCCAAGCCGCCTTCAGGCGCAGCGTGAGGGGCATGGCTCTTTCGTATTTGGCGGCGTTCATCGATTTAATCGACGTAATCACGTCAAAAAAGTTTTAGACTAAGTTTCTGTCTTTTGAAAATGTGATATGATGAAATATAGTTTTACACTACAGTTTCGCATATTGATCAGCTGTTTTGATTCTATTGTCAATTTGAAGAGAAGAAGTTTTGAATTTTGTGAAAAATGGAAGATCGGGAAAACTCATTGTTAATTGTGTTGGAAGAGGAGAATGAACCCGAATTGTCACTTTGCAATAACAACGATTTTTTTTTTCTGAAATTCCTGATTAACTTCTAACATTAATAAACTTGCCATTTTTTCAACATTTCTTAAGTTTGGAAACAAAATAGTATTAAATGTGAAGAATATGGTGAGTGCGATACCAATAACAGTTTATAAAATCTTAACTTGTTAACTGTGCATTTTTTGACTGTCAAATTCACTACTTAGGTCTGAAAGCCCTCAATTACAATTTATCGAAGGTATCCGACGTGATTTATGTAAACCGCTTCCCAAAAAGTAGTCGCAATAACTTCAATGGCTGCAAGACTAATTTCGTTTTCTTAAGTTTTGGTAGAAAACAAAACGTTAACTTCGGTAGAACCGAAACTTTAATATTGTTATTAGCTATTGCCGACTAATTTTAAACAGTTCCGAGGCAACTTATAGTCAAGGGATCAACTGAGTCATTACCTTAAAATAAAATGGCACTTAACAACGTTTACCCGATTTTCAATATTTATTTTTTTAATACTGACATGATGATGGGTAGCGATACTTTGAAAGAGATGGAAACAACTTGCTTTCACGATTTTTATAACCTCATAAAAATGAAAATAGGATACACGCGTTTCTAGTGCAACGACAGTATATGGAAATATAAATTCTGAATGTTATATTTAGTTTGTAAGTTACCAAAAACGTTGTTTGATTTTTAAATAAAAAACTGTCACCGTCTTGTTGAAACCACATGTCCTCCACATCAATATCTTCAAGTTTCGGCAAAAAAAAACAAAACTGGTTAACATTTCACGATAACGAATACCATTCACGGTTTGTGTTGGACCTGCCTCATTTTCGAAGAAAAATGGACCGATGATGCCTCCAGCCCAAAATCCACACCAAACAGTGACACGCTGTGGATGCATTTGTTACTCATAAATCACTCACCAAATGCGACAATTTTGCCTGTTAACGAAGCCATTGAGATGAAAATGAGCCTCGTCACGAAAGATGATTTTGTTTTCAAAATCGGCTTTTTCTTGTTGTTTTTTAACAATGCCCGATGTGTTATTCCATACATAACCTCATGATGTCTACTTTATGTTTCAATAAAAGTTTCATAAATTTAAAAAAAAAACAGTTTTTTATATAAAATATCCAATTCGGCGCAAATCCTGAGACACCCTATACAAATTCCAAACATTCCTCTTTGATTGTCTGGCAATCAATGTCAAAAACTATCAAAACGCCGCATTTAGCACTCCCTCAATTAACGTTTCGTTAATAGGCAATGGCGCGGTTTAGAAGGGGATAATGCAACAACAATACTTGCAAGAATATGATTCTATAGTATAACGTCTTTTCCATTTCGTTATCATTGGATAACAGAATTTCGCGAGCTACTCAAGGCGTTTTCAATTAAGCAAGATATAAATGACAGTCCCTAATAAGCCTTTATTTAAATTTGAACAAATAAATTTAAATTTATTGTATAATTCGCCACCAGTTTATACTTTACTTGTATCAGTTGGTTTATTTTTGTCGATTGAAGTTCGTTTTGTTTTCTTTTATTTTTTTGTGTGTGATTTTTCTTTCAACATTTCGTTGCTTTAAACGGTTTTTGATTTTGTCAACAAAATTGGACTCAAAATCGCTATGAAATAGGGACTATAAGTTTGGATATTTGGACTTACCGTTTTCCTCTTCACATAAAGTGTCTTAAATGGCGATGCAACCCCGGTTTAGAGGGAATCTCCCATCCAAACCTTTTTTTTCAACGTAAATCATAATAAAATATTCCGGCAAGGTTCAGATCGGGGACAACTATAAAGGGTAGATCGATACCATGCAAATCTGTATCAATTTATAAGTTTTTGTATGAAAATGTTTAGTTAATTCTAAAATAATATACCACGCATATGCCCAGAACGGAGCACTAAAGAATATAGCAGCATCGAAATATGTGGTTCATACAAGGAGCCTTAAACAAGGTACAAGATATTTCGAAGTTAAGCGTACTGCAGCGTTATTGTTGTATTAAAAACTTTATTGATATTCTTCTTAATTAAGCTATAAATACTGAATTTGGTCCGGATGTATCTTATCATTTTATTATCATATTTTACTGCTACCAAAGGGATAAGGGGAGGCGTGGGAGATTCAATAAAGTATATATTCTTAATCAGAGATGTAGTATTAGCTCGATGCTAGTGCATTTTGTTTGAAGAATTCAAATCTTAATAATAATAATAATAATGAATATTATATAGCATTTTATTTAAACATAAACATTAGAGCCTGCAATGTTTAGATCATGTAGCGCTACTCTGGACGCAATCTGGGTAGTATTTACTACGACACCAGCAAACGATGACTGCTCCCTGGAGTTTTTATGGATATTGAGAGTGCTTTTGACAAAACTTTATTTGAATCTACGAGATACGCTCTCAAAATTCTCCAGCAGTGTTGTGAGGATATTTAGTTTATATTCTTAACTCGCTCCAATCCTTTTTGGACCTACCGTATTTCTATTTTCTATATCAATGGGTCTCTGACACAATCTTCCCTGCGGTTCAAATTTCCAAGGAAACTTATGACAATGTCTTTTTTCACATTATGTGTAAAGGGAATAATTTATATAAAAAAATACTTGTACTACACTCAAATCAAACACGTGTTAAAAATGACACCTTCGGCTCGACAACAACTCGCTACGCAGGCTCACTTCCGCACGCACACATTCAATTAAAGGATGCTGCTGAAAAGGAAGCTAAACGATGCAAAGAATAAAAAGAGTGCGTAAAACCACACTCAATGAAAAAACGAAGAACACCTTTGAATAGAAAAAAAAAGTGAAAAGAAAAAAACAATAATGATATTTTCATTACCGAAAATTAATATCCTTTTTAGCACACACACACACTCACAAACATATTATATTTATAATGCACTTGTTTATTCAATAATATATAAGCTGGCGCTACTTGATTTTAACACGATTAGTCTGTATGAAATTTAAATTAAATATTATACATATTTAAATTTACTATGGGTGCACTTTAAATATACTCGTTGTATCAACTACTGGTACACTTTGAATTTGATGTTCATTGCTGTTATAGTAAGAGACGTTATGATACATAGAATGTGGTGGGCTTGTTAACGATCAAGTCATGAAATCAAGTCGATGAAGTCCAGTTGGCAGCTATCTTTGAAATATATGCGTATACCTATATATTGGTTCGCCGAACTAGGCAATACGTTTATAGGCTTAATAAGAGTCATGAAATTGAAAACTAGTATAGAGCGTGAAAAAATGAGCTATAAAGATATAGGCAAGGCGTGAGAATTGTCCTTAAAGGGTCAAAAAAAAATTTAAAAAGTACATTGTGGTGGTTTGCCAAAAAATTGTCCTACATTTTCATCAGTTATATGGAACATTGATATAAAGCTGTTATACTCTTAAATTGTTTGTTTTTTTTTTTTTGTTTCTTGGAATTATTTCGAATATATGCATACAAATAAATAAAATGAATAAATAAACGTTAACTTCGGTTGAACCGAAGCTCTAATACCATTTACACGAAATTTTAAATCATATTGTAAAACATAAACGTGGAGGGGGTTAAATGGAGACTACCATAAAAAGTGGGCTGTACACCCCCGGTAGTCTATGTATGTTAAGCAACTATTCATAAAAAGACACAACATCCCATTTCAACCTAATATTGGTATTAATAAGGAAGTTTTTCATACAATAACACAGAAAGACGTACAGAAAGACAGACAGACGAACATAGCTATATCGACTCGTCTCGTCGAGCTGATTAAGAATATATATAGTTTAGGGGGTCTACGATGCCTCATTTTACATTATGTGTGAATGGAAAGAAAACAGATGGACATGCCTAAACTGACGCATTTCATCGAGCTGATAAATAATATATTTATATACTTTGATGGTTCCTTCAATGCTGCACTAAATTTCAGACAAACTGATAGCATACCTTTCAGACTTTGTGTTAAGTGTGTATGAAAATCCTCCTTATATTAAAAACGCGAAAGTTTGTATGGATGTGTGAATGTGGTAATATGTGTGGATGTTTGTTACTCTTTCACGCAAAAACTACTGAATGGATTTTAATGAAACTCTACAATAATATATATATCAGATATCAGAATAAAATATAGGCTATAATTTATGAAGCTTAAATTAACGCATTTATTTAATTAATTTAAAACAAAAACAACGCAAACATTTTAACCACGTCTACTTACTTTCGTAGACGATAAAAAGCTGATAGCTACAAAATCGTCTAGCGATCATGTGTTTGCCTTAAATGGTCATGTGTGCGGGATGATATTAGAGAGGCAGAGAATGAAAGAAAACCGTTGGCTTTTTGAAAGTTTAAATTTTAATTAATCAATTTTTTGTTAATAGAATTTGGGTTGTAATGTAATATGCCGCTTATCCGAATAAGTTCCAAAAATTGTATTAGCTTGAGAATAGCTAGTTATGTATGTTCACCCTCCTACTCCGTCCCCCTACTTTTTATTCGCAATTTTAGTATTTTTGCATGAACAATATAATTACCCGAGGCGTCATGAAGAAGGGCGAAGTGCCAGGTACTAACTAGTAGAAAAATAAACAAAAACCTTGTTTCGTACAGTTGCCGTGGTTTGTGTAGCACCCATAAAATTTAAAATCTTTATTAGCATATGTATGAATAACGGGAGTCTAATTATACAAGTTTTGTTTAGTCTCTGAGATCTTGGTCTTACTGCGCTCAAATGGACGGATAGCCAGATTGGTTGGCTATAACGACTCGAGTTATAGTACGGATCAAGAATATACATATGTACATACAAATCTATACTTTGTTGAATCTGCCACGCCCCATTTGCCTGTTACATACATTAGCACAAACTTAGTATACCCTTAGACCTCGAGGGCAGGGTATAAAATAAGAAAAAACTTCAAATTAAAAAAAAAATATAAATACCAAAACATACTTGAAACGAAACAATGGGCATCGTTTTGCAATTGGAAGCAGTAAAAACCGGTCGACAACGCCTTTAACGTGACTGATTGCCCCTTGGCACGCAATCGCCATCGCCACCAACGTCAAACGCCATTTCAGCAAAACAGAAAAACTCGACGAAGACAGCAAAGGCAGTGGCGACTGCGCTGCTGCAACGCAACAACCGTCGACGGAACGCCCGAATGTCCGCGCACCGCGTAACAACCCAAGCAATCGTTATCGTAGTGGTAACCAACGATGCATCGCACAGTGCATTCCCTGTTGGAAAAACCTCGCTTCATAGTATTTGTGAAGTTGCTGTAGGCAAAAATGATTCAGTCTATAATTTTTTCTAAAGGAACCATCGGAGACCGCAAATATTCTTGATCAGTTGGACAAGATGAATCGAATCCCTCAGTTTTTTGAGATATAGATCTAAAAATGGGTATAGAGACTTTAAGTAATCGCAGGCGTATCAGTGCCACGCCGACTGGAACATATAGCCACCATACAAACACTCCGCTCAATTATCGATTTTTGTATGAAAAACTTTTCTAAAAAAATCTTTTCTCAACCTGAAATTCAAACAAACCTATCACTTTGTTGTTTTTGCAGGTAAAACTTTCTTCTTTAAGCTATCCACGGATTGTAGTTTTAGAAGTTGGTAGCATTAAAATACTGTAAAAATAAGCACACAAAAAAATATTAGTCACGAGACGAGATCAAAAAGTACAAAATAAGACAAACTCGACCGTATATAATGGATATAGAATAATATGGATAAATAAATTCAGGGGTTAAATGGTCGCAGTTACTTCCAATAAGAGACAAGTCATTATCGCAGAAGGAATTTTTCATTTCGTTGCCAAGCAATGGTATCGAAATTTACAGATCATTCTATGCATACGCAAATGAATGAAATGCGCGCCAAATAGTAACTAATACAAACAAAACAAAAAAAAATCGAGTGTGAGTTCACACGCGGTAGAAGTGAAACTTTGCATTCTGGTTAATCTGTAAGAGAATGATATGAATAACTAAGGAGGTGGTAAACAGAGAGAGAGAGAGAGAGAGAGAGAGAGAGAGATAGAGCATTTGTTTTCGACATTATTTAATATATATTAACAAAGTAAATAACACAATTCACAAAACAACTCTTAAAAGTGCGCGATATTTACTACACTCCAACGCTATACCACGCTCGACTAGGATTGCATGACTCAAGCAACTGCAAACACTCTAGAATTAAATTGTATTAGAATAACGTGGGCGCCTTGCCTGTCCTGTTCGCGTCTTGATGATCATGTTTTAGTTTATTGTATGTTGCACTCTAAGGGACAATAGTATAATAAGTTTGTGCGAATGTATGTACATATATATATATATATATATATATATATATATATATATATATATATATATATATATATATATATATATATATATATATATATATATATATATATATAGAGAGAGAGAGAGAGAGAGAGAGAGAGAGAGAGAGAGATATATATATATATATATATATATATATATATATATATATATATATATATATATCTCTCTCTCTCTCTCTCTCTCTCTCTCTCTCTCTCTCTCTCTCTCTCTCTCTCTCTCTCTCTCTCTCTCTCTCTCTCTCTCTCTCTCTCTCTCTCTCTCTCTCTCTCTCTCTCTCTCTCTCTCTCTCTCTCTCTCTCTCTCTCTCTCTCTCTCTCTCTCTCTCTCTCTCTCTCTCTCTCTCTCTCTCTCTCTCTCTCTCTCTCTCTCTCTCTCTCTCTCTCTCTCTCTCTCTCTCTCTCTCTCTCTCTCTCTCTCTCTCTCTCTCTCTCTCTCTCTCTCTCTCTCTCTCTCTCTCTCTCTCTCTCTCTCTCTCTCTCTCTCTCTCTCTCTCTCTCTCTCTCTCTCTCTCTCTCTCTCTCTCTCTCTCTCTCTCTCTCTCTCTCTCTCTCTCTCTCTCTCTATATATATATATATATATATATATATATATATATATATATATATATATATGTATATATATATATATATATATGTATGTGTATGTATATATATATATATATATATATATATATATATATATATATATATATATATATATATATATATATATATATATATATATATATATATATATATATATATATATATATATATATATAGAGAGAGAGAGAGAGAGAGAGAGAGAGAGAGAGAGAGAGAGAGAGAGAGAGAGAGAGAGAGAGAGAGAGAGAGAGAGAGAGAGAGAGAGAGAGAGAGAGAGAGAGAGATATATATATATATATATATATATATATATATATACATACACATATATTGCTATATATATTTATTCTGCCAGTCACATATATTCGCACATATTTATTCTTCGCTTGTGGCTTAGCGTGCAGGGTACAATAAACTAAAACATGATAAGCGACATCAAGACGTCAACAACAAAACACAAGGCGCTACTGTTATTTTCATATATGTATGTACATATGTATATATTCTACCATGCGCGTTTGCTACTGACTAAGCTGCTTTCTCTCTCTCTCTTTTCCTTGACGTTGCCGGCATCAACCACAATAACAAAAACAGCAACAGCATCCACAAGTACAACAACAACAAGAACGTATATGACAATGAGTGCAGCAACAACAATAACAGCAAGATCGTATATGGAGATAGAGTAGTGTGGACGCACGAACCATAGCACAAAGAGGAGACGAAGGTTAGGGAAACTATATAGAAATCTCTTTCTCTCGCAGCGTACATTTATAGTTATCTCTTTTTCGTTACACTTTTCGTTTCAAAAAATCCAATTCACACCGTACCAAAAGAAGTTTCACTTCAAAAAAACACTGGGTTGAACTAAAATAATATACACGAATGAAAATATTCGAGCGTACTCAGTTCGGTATTACCATTTTTGCTACTTCTCTTTTAGCACGTATGAAGGTGTCATGTTGCTAATTTACTTATGCTATAAGATTCAGTTGCTTTTTAGGACGTCGAATTCGTTTCTCTACTTAACTGAAATCATTGCCTCGAAAATACATCACTACATTTCATGACGAACGCTCAATTACATATTGCAATCAAACTTGTGGGCTTTGTCAATGCCACAATATGATCGTGAAATACAGAAAAACGGTAACATTGAGGGAGAAAAACTTACGCTCAACATGCTGGAGAACTTCAATGCATATTGAATGAACACCACTCCGATGAAGATGCTTTGTGAACTAACAAAGAGCAAATTGATGAAGAATCAATGAACCAGGAGGATATCTCAACTTCGGTAAAACCGAAGCTTCAATACTCCTCACATGCCTTCATGCCATTTTCCAATGATTGGGACAAAACTATCCCAAGTTTCCGTCGATAAGAGGTCACAGTATCGAGTTTCCATGGTAATATTGACTGTAATGAATTAGTTTTTCTAAAAAAATCCGAAAAGTGGAAGGTTGCTTTGTATGTGGGTTACTGCTGAAAGTGGACCGGGCATAGTAGCTGTAATATATGTTCAGCCTACGAACATAGCAAGTCTCCATTAATTAATTTCAAATAAATATCTTAAAAACTGAGCGACTTTTTTTGATGCATACATAAACCAATTTGTGACAAGAGAAGAGCATGATCAAGACTGGAAAAAAAATTGCGTTGTCCCCTCATTTGTGTACACCACCCATTCATACATTCAAAGCACTGTGCATTTGCATCGCTTATGCATCTTGCTGCCGCACAAATAGAATGCGCACGCGCACCATTGCGTCGACGTAAGCGCCGACGCTGCTGCTGCTGCTGATGTCTCCAAGGGTTATTGGCGGGGGGGGGGGGGGATGTGTTGCCTTTGAGGAGCGGCTACTACGAATCGAAATGAAACGAACTTAACAAGCGCAATGGCCGCCAAAGTTAAGTTATTGTTGTTGTTTATTATTGCTGCTGCTTTGTGCGTATATCGTTCTCTCTGTCTCACACTTAGTTGCTTCCCGCGCGTTTGTCTGTGTATGTGCTTCGCATTTTTATTTGCTGCAGACATGCAACCTTTTTTCACTCTGTGCTTTTTATACAACAAAAACAAACAAACAAAAAAAACACACACACAAAAAACCCAATTACTGCTGTGTTGTTTAATAGTATTTTTCCATTTAACTATTCATTCATCCAACCGTTCATCTATCTAAAGAAAACCATTATCATCGGCGGAATCGAAGCTTTAATATAGCTTTGCACTATCATTTCTCAAACTGTTTAAATCAATTCAGTCATTTTACGAAAACTTCCTAACAATAATTTGTGACTGTAGCTTTTTTCATATATGTAGTTCAGATAGTTCAACTCAAACTTTGAACATGTTTTATCCATGCTGGGCTTTAAAAAAAATGACTTACTTAAACAATCTGTTTAGTGATTTTTTCATTTCTGACAAAAGAGCAATTAAAAATGGCAAACATTTTTACGTTTCGATTCAAGCGAACTTTTCTTGATTTAAAAATTTTTGTTACCAGTCGAGTCAAAAAATTGAGTTGCGCAAAATCTAAGCAATCTAGAACGAAATACCGAAAATGAATTTTAAGGGGTTGATATTATGTCACAGAATATTCGTAAATTAATTTTTTAATATTAAGTAAGAATCTAAACTCCAGTAAGTGTATGTATAACTATATTTTTATTAAAATGCTATAATTGACACTCTCCAGCATTTAAAGCTTAATCTCTAAATGGTAAATCTAAAATATGATTTCGCTTAAGAGAGAGTCTACGAATTGCATTACTATTATCTAAAAGACATGTTGTAACAACATTTGAATGATCAGGTAGTCTTTTAACATATGTCTTACTCTCCCAGTGATCGAAATTCCATCTTTTGTTTTTAAAGTACCCAATAATAAAAATATCCATAATACAGGATTGTATCAATTCATTCTCTTTTTTGTATTAAATATTTATTTGATTCCTTCTATTAAAATTGTACCAACAAAAATACTATCAAAAACACACGCAACTGATGCTCGCCAACATGTTTGCAAGTGCGCCCATACTACTAGTTTCGAGACTAGCATTGAGCTGCTCGATCGACATGCTCTACAATCTGAATATCCCTTTACAACACGACAGAGATAGATAATATTTTGTTCTCTATTCTTCCAACTGCGAGCAAAGGAACCGAAAGAAATAAAAGAGGTAGCAGCTACTCGTATAGCAAATTGAGAGAGCTGAGAAAGAGAGAGAGAGGAAGAGAGAGAGAGCTTTGTGAGAGAGTCTTTGTGATTGGCGTTACCTGATTTTTACCTACCTTAGACGCAATACTTTAGAAAAAAAATTAAATTCGTTCGTCTTCACTTTCTTCCCAACAAAACAAAAATCAAGCGAATATTTTGTGTTTAAGACGGTTAAAAAGGGTGTGAATAATTTTATAATAATATAATATAATACAATAAATTAATATAATAAATATTTATATATAGATTCTACACATTTCATCTTTAATGTACGGAATATTTAAGTCTTTGTGGATCTGTTCGTTAGTCACAAACCAGGGCACGTCAACAGTAAGTCTTAGTGTTTTAAACTGGTAACGTTGACGGATTTCCATGTTCGAATTTCTTTCAGCGCCCCATAATTTGATAGCATATGTCCAGACTTGCTTTAATATGACTTTGTAAAGCCGAACTTTATTCTCTAAGCTTAATTGCGAGTATTTCCCAAGTAACCAATACGTATTTTTTGTTTTTATATTGAGTTGTTTTCGATTTCCTTGTATATGACTCTTCCAAGTGCCTCTGCGGCTTAAATCGAGGCCAAGTTAATTTGCCGGGTCACAATAGAGGATTTGCGTATTGTTTAAAAATACTGGCGGATAATCCCTCTCCACAGAGCATAGGTTAATGGCAAAAAAACGAATACATTTTAAAAGAAGAATTTTTAAAACTTTTTCGTCTATTTTATCGTACTCTAGTGACTCTTTTTATAATATAATTGCGCAAATTACCGTTATGTAATAATATAGCTCCCATACACTTCAAATTTAATTGCACTAATAATTCACAATTAGTTTTTACATATGCTTTTAGAAATAAGTGCACAGCAGAATTTATACTTGTATATATGTACAGAGTGCACCATCTAGGCCTTCGGTAGGTCAACATTGAAAAACTCTGTCCGCAACGCTCCAATGAAGTTGTTGAAGCGGTGTTTTCGATAATCTAAATGTGTTTTATTGACGTCTATCTCAGGAGTTAAACGTTAGTGGAACGACTCTAAGAAGAATTATGAAGCAAGATCTTCATCTCTTCTCATACAAAGTGCAACTTACTCAAAGCTTGTTGCCAGCAGAGAAGTAGCGTCGTTTGCAATATGGAAATACCTTCGCAAGAAAGAGCGATGCCGAACCTGATTTTTGCGACAAAATTTTGATGACGGACGAAGCACTTTTTACACTCTCTGGCGTAGTCAATAAGTAAAACTATCGAATTTTGGGAACAAAAAACCCACCCATCATGCACAAAACACCACTGCACGATGAGAGAGTTACTGTGTAGGCTTGAATGTGCTCAAAAACTATCATCGTAGCATTTTCCTTCAAAGTTGGAGAGACCTTCGACGGCGCACGCTATCGTTGGATGTTAGCGCACATTGTGTGTTGGCAAATGCATGAAAAAGGTCTGACAAACTTCTATTCTGAAGAAGTCTCTCCATACTGTAGCCACTACAATACAGTTCTTGCAGCGCATGTTCCCGAGATACGTTGTGTAGAAAAATGGTGTTTTGGACTGGCATCCTCGTTCTTCAGATTTAACTCCACCAATTTTTTTTCTGTGGGGTTATTTAAAAAGCAACGTGTATGCCACCAAGCCGAAGACCATTGATTAACTAAAAGCTACTAGCCGAAATAGCTGTTATTATACACGAAATGCAAGCCAATGTTATGCAGAATGACCGAAGAGAAGATCCTACATAAATCTTGGTCATTTGTCGAATAGGCTGAAAATTGTCAGAGTTAGTCAATGTTGAAATACCGAAGCTCTACATGCTGCACCCGTTATATATTTTATAAAAATTTTGAAATTAAAGCATCCTTTCATAAATTTAAAAACTGTACTGAGTTTGTATTAAACCTTCGATTCCATCGAGGTTAACTTAATTGTTTTTTTTTCTGGTTTTGTATAAAGTTTTAACAAATCAGTCTGAAACCCAGAGAAGAAACATTTTTTTAGTCATAACTCCATAGAGTATTCCTGTTAACATGCCACAGCTAGTTTTAAGGGTAGCTCCCATACAAACCCACCGCCAACTTTAAGTTTTTTTGTATGAAATATACACTTGAAACTTGATCTGGTCACTTTTCATGGCCGGGGTGCTTCACACATATAGCAATGGGCGTATCTCGGCCACTTTAAGAGGTAGCGTACATGTATCTACTTTTAAAATTTTATGTTTTACAAATAATTGTTTTAATTTTTTCTTTGGAATATATGTATAACTGCCATACGATTTGGGAATTCGTGAGAAGGCTATTAAAGCTTCTGTTCCACCGAAGTCAACTCTTTCCTTGTTTCATTAAATGTTTAGCGTATAAAACAGAAAAAAAAGCAAATTACTAGCAATCCTTGCATTTTGACGTTGCTGCACGTCGCAATGAGCAACAATTTTAAAATTGGTTAAAATTCTGCAAAAACAAAATGGCAACATCGCTGACCGAAGTATCTGTTGAATATTACGTCAATATGCTGCTTCAGCATCAACCTCAATTGCCACAAAATTATGGAACAAAAACTGAAACACTTCTGCATCATTTGTCTTTCTGCTTGTTTTTTTTTTGTTTGTGGTTATGAGCGACTTCTGTTGTTACACTTTAAGAGTAAATTTCAAGTTCGTTGTTATTGTAATTTTATGTTAATTTCCTCAATTACTGCTGTGATTATATGCAGTGGAACAGTGGCAACCACGACAGCGGCAGCCAACAACATCATTTTGCAGCAGTGAACATTATTATTAAGCGCATCTTATCTGCAGGAAACGATCATCGCACATTCGCGTTACTTGAAAGTTGCATACAAACGAGTACAACTACGTATATCACTATTGGTATACGTACGTAAGCATATGCATGCAATGCACCGTCCTTCATCGGTGCTATACGAAGCCTTGCAAATTGCACCACTTTTCATGCCCCTTCAAAATATTGTGAAAATAGTATATAGTGTTTTAAAGAAAGTTTGACACAATAAAGTTCGCATTGGAGATACCGTAAAGCACGGGTCTATATTCTTAATCAGCCTGAGTTACACGTTACAAAGAGATATGTATAAGTGCTACAGGCCATGAAATTTAGTTACAGAATCCCTCATGAAATGAAACTTTATAAAAAGCAAGGAGTGTCTCCTTTGAAAAATTAGTAAAACTACAAATTGTTGTGATAGAATACTGTACAGCAGCATGATGTATGCTATGAAAATGTATATATCAGAGGTTGGACATTCCATAAACTTTATGAATTTACCCATATTCTGTAATCATTCGTCACATTTTTTTTTTAAGTATTGCGTCCTTGGCCAATCACAAAACTCTCTCTCGCAAAGCTCTCTCTCCGCGCTCTCTCAGCTCTCTCAAGTTGCCATAGCTGCTACCTTTTTTGTTTCTTTCGGTTCATTTGGTTTCAGTTGGAAGAATAAGGAAAAAAATATTCTCCATCTCTGTCGTGCTGTAAAAGGCGAGTCATATTTTTGAGCATGGCGATCGATCAGCTCGATGTTAGGCTGGAAACTATTGTGGGCGTACATGCAAACATGTTGGCGAGCATCAGTTGATTGTGTTTTTGATAGTGTTTTTATTGGTAAAATTTTAAAAGACGAGGAATCAAATAAATAGCAGGAGTATCCAAAAGGAGAGCACATAAAGTGTGAATCTTTTCTGAGTCATAATTTATACAGTGTGCCAAAATACAACTCGAATGCAATGTAACTAATTAAAATTTTTGTTTCTCTTTAGCTTCAAGCAGCCGACTTCAGCATGCGTTCATTCGTATGTGATTGAAAATACGAAGGAGTTCGTCCCCATGGGGCTATGGCTGGACTGCGTTGATTTAGAGGCGAAAGCATTTTCTGGACAATCATGTATCCGTAATCCATTTATTATTGGCTATTTTAGAGGCAAAAGACGAATTTCGAGCACTGTAGTAATTGTCAACCTCAAATAGATGCTGAGATTTAATAAATTTTGTTTATCTATTATATGGAAGCTCATTTTTCCAAATGATATACATACATCCTATGATCTTCTCGTGATAAATAGTAACACATTATAAATTTCATAGCGATAGGTAAAATAGATGCTGAGTTAAGGGAAAATTAGTTTTACGGGAACGTAATAACGCATTTTTTCCGATTAATATATAACCTTTGATCTTCTTCTGATACACAGTAATGGGCTGAAAAAATGTCTTAGCGGGATATATTCGATATATTATTCAGCGTCAAACATTTGCTGAGATATGAAGAACTTTGCTTTTCTCTTATATGAATGGGGGCGTCGTACTTCCGAATTTTCGAGTGGATCGTATTTTTTCTGGTGTACTATGACCTAAATCTCATCTTCTTACGTCAAATAGGCGCTGAGGTATGACACATTAGCATGGCACCACCAATTTTTTACACTAATATAGCCAGAAACCTTTTCATGATCGATAGTAACACACTGTCAACATTTCTTAACGAACGGTGTAATAGTTTAGACGACTAGAAAGGACAATTCTACATACATACGTACACCTTCGGGCTTCTAATCTTCTTAATAATTACAATACACAGCGCAGACTCGACTTCATGCTTTGGATCGGCCAAACCATTAACCATAACCCATTCCGCAGCTTAAATGCTTTCTACGTTTTTTTATTTTTAATTTATAATGTATTTTAGTTACTATCAAATTTGATTATAGTTATAGTAATTCCTAATAAATGAACCTAAAATAGCTACAATTTCTCATTGAAATGAACCTCGATTGAGATGTTGTGAAATAAATCTTTTGATTCAATTTTCATGTATACTTTTTGATACAACTGTCGGATAGTTAGTGCGAACTTAATTTGGTAATGAGGTTAATGTTTAGAATGTTTTTTGCGTATTTAGAGTTTTAATTTTTGTTTTGCTAAATTTATGTGTTGCCAAGAAAATTTCATGTGCTTTAAAAATTTTAAAGAAAGCCTAAGTAGAGTCGACAGTGCCAAAAAAAACAGACATAAGAGTGGCACAAAGATTTAAAATAGGGCCGCAGTGTCATTAATGTTTTGCCTCGTTCTACGCGACTATTCATCATTTCGACTGACCAAAACGTAAAAAAAAAAGTTTGAAAAACGTTATGAAGATTTGGGTCTCGTTTGGATTGATGCAGAGCATGATGCACGATATTTTGAGGCGGCTTGTTTCGATATAGCTTAATTTTTTGCAGATATTACTTTCCTCTGCTACCACGACTCAATTTACCACTCAGCGGAAAGCGGTTTCACCCGATTGAGCAGAAAAAAGAAAATTTGCGGAGGCCTTCGGAAGTTATTCCAAAAATCGGTCTATGAATAGTGTTTCGAAGTTTGAAAGAAGCATTGGAACATGTATCTTTCATCTAATTGGAATTGGAATCACTATGAAGGAGATAAAGAAAATATCAAGAATAATTAAACCGTTTCTATTTTATTGACAATTTCCTGCCACATTTTGGTCAGAAGGTACATATTGTACATACACAAAACAGTCAATTTTAAATATAAATATTATAGTTTAGTTTTAGACTCCGCAGCAAACATGAGGTAGATCACTTCTTGTTGTGTTAAATACTAATACATACAAGGGGTACTATTTATATTTCGGCAATAGCAAATAATCACAAACATTTTTAAATGAAAATGGCTTTCAAAATATTCCCCTTGATGTTCAATACACTTTTGCATTCGTTCAAACCATTTGTCATAGCAGTTTTTCCATTCCTCTTGAGACACCTCCAAAACATGGTTTTTGAACGCTTCAACTGCTTCTTCGGCGCTCGTAAATCGTTGACCACGTAGTTTACCTTTGATACTCGGGAACAAGAAGAAGTCATTGGGTGCCAAATCAGGACTGTACGGAGTATGAGTCGTTAAGTCGATGTTTTGACTGCTCAAAAATGCACTTGTTTGACGATATGTGTGAGAGCTCGCATTGTCATGATGGAGAATGATTCGTCTTTGGCGGTTGGTTTTACGAATTTCTCCGAAGACTTCCGGCAGACAAATGGTTCTATCGTGGTACACAGCACTCGGAATTAACCGTCCTACGTTACTCAAGCGGAACAGTGGCCACACGACCCATTCGGCCGAAGAAACAGGCGATCATTTGCTTCGCTGTGCTTCTTCCACGAACAACTTTTGTTGGATTTGACTCGTCTTGGAATACCCACACGGTCGATTGCTGTTTTGTTTCCGGCTCATACGCATTTATCCATGATTCGTGACCGGTCACGATTTTATACACGTCTTTTGAAGCACCAAGGTCGAACTTTCTAATCATTTCCTTACACCAATCGACGCGAGCCTTTTTTTGAGCGATTGATAAATTATGGGGTATCCAACGAGAGCAAATTTTTTTTACAGCTAAGTGTTCATGCAAAATCGAATGTATTGAAGTGGAACTAATGTGCAAGGATGCCTCGATCTCACCATATGTCACATGACGATCTTGCATTATCAGTTCACGCACTGCATCGATGTTTTTGGGCATAACAACCGATTTTGGACGACTTTCACGAAATTCGTCGGCGACCGAACTACGACCACGATTAAATTCACTATACCAGCGATATACTGTGGTTTTTGATGGTGCTTTATCGCCATACAAAGAACTGAGTTCATTGACACACATTCTTGTTGAGATAATCCACGTCGAAAGTTGTGAAAAATAATCCAACGAAAACATTCTCTTGAAATTTCCATTTTTTGGCCAAATTGCTTTTCTTAACTCGCTGTAAACAAAACAAATAGCAATTGTACATCAAAACTTTGTGAGTACGTTTATGCCAAAAAATGTCAAACTTTATTATGGTGTTGCCAGATTTTAGCTTTCGACATTAGTGTTGCCAGTTCCCGAAATATAAATAGCAGCCCTCGTATAGTAAACATCCTGAAGATGACTCTTGATGAGAGTCCAAATATATTGGTGAAAACATTTAAATTGTGTTTACGAGTATTACTGGAACTTGAGCCTGCTAAAAATATTGAGAGATAATATAAGAAAAGTTCGCTAGAAACTACAACTATATTATAGATAGAAGATAGATAACTCTCACAATATTGAGTCAATTTGAACCATTAGTGAGCTTATCTTAGGAATACAAAATGGGTGTTTATTTTAGAGTTTACTAGCTTCAGTAATATACTTACGTAGCTGTTGATAAGTTATCGGCCTTGATACGTAATGGTTTCACCACCTTTAAATGAATGTCCCTTGGCTAATATATGTGTATGTATACTTTTCAACAATCGTTGCCAGATTTTTAGCCATCTGCATTAATAGATATTATGGCGCAGAACTTTGGTACCTTTGTAAAATTGAATAAAAAAGTTTAACCTTGCAATGATTTGATATGCCGAATTATAGTGACTATGGACATTCTCGGTCAACGCACCAGCGTGTAATGAACGTAATCAACGAATGAATGAATGAACGCACAAATTTTGAATGAATATTTGGCATTAGCAATCGCATTTGTTCACAGTCGACATAGCAAGGTAATATTCGGCTTTCACCTCCGAATGAAAGATAATAAGCTGTAAATTGTTTTGGCGTTCTCAAAAGTCTCATATAATATCGTGTTCGCGTCTTAAGATATTCAAGGTCAAAGGTCGTGAATATCTCGCTTCAAATAGAGCAAACAACTAATGACGAAGTGCTTTATCATTGGTATTCCAGAATGTGCTTCTGCCGAGCTGACCACTTCAATGAAATTATTTCAATCTGAAGAAATATTGTATTGAAATTCGTTGAAAAAATTCAATTTTTCTTGTTTTCGTTTCAAATTTATAGTTCAAAGCCTGACCCATATACATACATAGTTACCATATCATATTGACTATTGAAATTGACTTGAAATTTGATTTGGTGGATTTTAGTGGAGAACCGTTTCATATACATATGAGCGTGTCCGGTTCACTTTCTGAGGTAGTTCCATATAAACCCACAGCTCACTTTTATGGATTTGTATGGAAAACGTCAATATCAACTTAAAATTCGATATGGTGGCATCTTACACATCTACTACATCGCTTCATATACATCTACTAGTGGGCTTGTACCGACCAGGATACATTGTCTAAATAATACCCCAACCAACTCAAGAAGATATGCCTCAAATATGCCGAAGAAACAATTGGAGTGGAGGAAATTGATAATATGCCACATGATCTGCTTAAATATACCACCGATGTCTTAATTAGTGAGTTAAATCCAACTTATTTGTGAAATTTATTTATGGTGTCCCGAAAAACCTAACCAAACTTATTCGCGCTCTATACAAATTGTGGTGTGCGTTTCAAAGGGATGCATAGCGAACCGTTGGAGATGAGTGATGGGGTGCGACAAATGAAAATTTGTTAACGTGCAGCAAACAAACCAACACTGAGTTTACACGTTGTATTGATCAATCAATCAGCGGTCTTTTGCCTCCCAATGATGTTAAGGTGGGTGAAAGAATTCTTAGAGACGCGATCACCAAGGCTGCAAAGAGGCATATTCCTGCTGGCAGGTTTCCTAATATTAGGCCAGGCTTTCCAGCGGAAGCTTCACGCTTAGCGACCTTGCGTGATCAAATTCGTGCCAATGATCCGGGTGATAGTCGTATTACCTTGTTGTCCCGCAATGTGAACAATCTCGTTGCGGAACATAGAAAGGAAAAATGGCTACAGCACTTGGATAATTGGTGTACCGCAGAATAGAGCTCTTTCATCTGTCACATTTGAGGGAGTGCAAATAGGGTCGTCGAAAAAGTGTGCCACCTATTTCTGCAGACAGTTCGTGCAACACCCTTCTCTGCAGAATAGGTTAAAGCGTAAATCCATACGTCATATTAAAAGCAAAAAAGGACATGAAGATTTGGTGGATTTTACATGTGAGGAGGTCCTTGCTGCTATAGGGAAGGCAAAATCATCCAAGGTACTCGGCCCAGACGGCATTTCAATGCTGATGCTGAAGCACCTTGAGCCTATAGCGGTAGAATACCACACGCACGTGCTAAACCTATCCATTTCCATGTTGATTGTCCCTGATGTATGGAAGGTAGCAAGGATTGTACCTCTCTTAAAACCTGGCAGTGAAGCTGATCTTGGTTCCTCTTATAGGCCCATATCGCTTCTTTCACCTGTAGTGAAAGTTCTTGAGTCATTATTACTTCCTTCAATGACAGAACACTGCCTTCTAGCAGATCGTCAGCACGGTTTTAGGAAAGATCGTGGTACGACTTCAACACTAAGCGAAATCACAACTTCTATAGCTGATGGACTTAATAAGCCGAGGCCATGTGAACGACAGTGATGGTGGCTCTAGACTTGAACAAGGCATTTGACACTGTTGATCATGCAATCTTGTTTCAAGACCTGGACTCCACCTCACTACCCGATAAAATGAAACGCTGGCTATTGAACTATCTTAATGGTAGAAGGGCATACGTTGAGTTTAGGGGTGTGAGGTCGGGTTATCGTAAGTTAAAGATAGGTGTTCCACGGGGTGGGGTTCTCTCTCCTCTTCTGTTCAACCTTTATTTGGCAAAGATGCCCCTTCCCCCTCCCCATAAAAAACTAGTGACCTATGCAGATGATTGTTCTATTTTATCATCGGGCGTGAATGTAGATGATATCTGTGCGAGAATTAATATCTATTTGGATAATTTATTAAATTTTTTCAATGCTCTCAACCTTAGGTTTTCAACTCATAACTCATCTGCTTCCATTTTCACTTCCTGGACTAAGGAGGTGAGAATGGAACTAGATGTCTTTGTTGGAGGTCTAAGGGTTCCTATTGTCCAGTAGCCGATGATACTGTGAACTACATTTGACCCATTGCTTAGATTCTCGGCTCATGCCACCAAGACAAATAACCGTCTTAAGTCGAGAAACAAAGTGTTGAAAGCGCTTGCCGGATCTTCTTGGGGTAAGGACAAGGAACCTATAATAACAACTTATAAAGCTATTGGACGTTCTGTCCTAAATTATGCTGCTCCTGTATGGACCCCTTTCTGGAGTAAGACTCAATGGCAAAGCCTGCAAAGAAGTCAGAATAGTACGCTGAGGACTGCCACTGGTTGTCTGCAAATGACCCATGAGGATCATTTGCACAATGAAGCGATGATACTTCCTGTTCATCAACATAATGAGTTGCTTTCGAAGCAGTTCTTGTTGGGTGCGTACAGAAGTGATCATCTGAACCATGGCACCCTCACTACATCAGCGCCTACCCGAATAAGATCGGATATCAGGATATATAAGTCGAGAATAAATCGCTTTATCACTGATAGCAATATAGAGGAGTATGAGTATACTTCTGGAAGGGCCCAATTGCATAAAGATGCAACTGAACATGCCATTCGCTCTTATAGGGACAATATTATATTAGGTGGTTGCTTTTTTCCTAGACCTTGACAGCTGAGGTTGCATTTCGGTCTGTCTTTCTCTTACTTTCACAAATTGCTTTGCACTACTACATTCATTTCATATATAATAAATTGTGTATACATAATCTCCTGATACAGCTCACACGAAGCTGTTACAACAACAGCAACAACAACACCGAAATCATGAGGTCTGTGGAACACTATTCAAAAACTCTCTGGGAAAACATTCAAGGGAACGCAAGTGGAAAGATGTATGCCACCTTATTCTGCAGATAGTTCGTGCAACACCTTCTGAAGCAGAATCGGTTGAAGCATAAATCCATACGTCGTATTTGAATGAAAAAAGGACTGAGGATTTAGAAAGTTTTACATGTGAGAAGACGCATAGTCGAAAAAATGTCTGTTTTTTTTTTCTTTTTCTTTTTAATTAATTAATTTATTTTAAAATTTTAATAGTTGAAAAAAAATTTTTTTGTTTTTAGTGATTTAAAATTTCAATTTCTGTATAGGTCTAGAGTGCAGGGTATTTCGTAGTCGTGTACACACGACTGCTACATTCTTACTTGTTTTTAAAATAAAAGTTGTTTTCAAATTGGCTCTCTACAAAAAGTGAATAAAAAAAAAAAAAAATTTATTTAGAATCTACGAGTATACCGCTTACAATTTCTAATCAGTTTTAGCATGTAACTAGTAAAGTTAATAATTTTAGTTTCTTTCCAGTATCACTTTTATTTTTGGTTTTGTTATTATTCAACTGTTTGTTTTCCAATTATTTGTTTATTTTTAAAGTGTTTTATTCCTATTTTCCATGGTTATATGTAGGCCATGTCCTTGATTTAATTCGAGATATACTGAATGTAGTTTAAGGCTCATTATGTGAACTATAAAATTGTATGGAGTTAATTGAATGAAGCTGCTTTATGAATATTCATTCATTTAAATACACAATTCATGAATTCAAAACTTATTCTACACAGTCATCATTCATTTCATTCACTGCAGAATAAATTCAACTTCACTAACAGGTAGCTAGTTGCTTAAAGCAGTGCAAAAATAGATTTGAGAATGAAGCGGCACGTAGCTTTTTGCTAAAACAACCCTCAAAACTATCAAATGGTTTCTTGTACCATTTTATGCCAATCCTCTCCAGAAATTGGCATAACAATGCAGAACTCTGACAACATAGTTTTTTAAGTAGTCATCAGATTTGTGCCAACCATTGCTGATTGCAGCGCCCATTCCAAAAACCCATTGGAACATGTATATCCCACATTATCCATCCCAGGATTGATCAAGTGACATATCTTAACTACAATGCTTTGGAACTCATTACAAACTACAGGAAACCGCAATCAGTCAATTTAATATACTCTTTTTGGTGTCATTTTCTGGAGAGGATTGGCTGGAACTGCTACTAGAAACAATCGGAGAGAATCAATGATAGTCCCAATCAATGAGCTCCCGTAACAGAGAAAGTATTCCTTACAAAAATCTTGAGAATAGAGGCCGGAAGATAGTATTTTAGATAATCATCCGTTTTATATATATTCAATTAGATTTTTCGATTCCAAAAATCCATTAAAACATATATTTCTCACAATGTCCTTCCCAAGATTGATCAATTCACATATATTTACCATGAATCTTTGGAACTTAAGCAACCGCAACGAATTGTTGAAAGAGTAGTGTTAAGACGTAATTTTTTAGAAAGTATTGGTTACAAAATGCTCAAATAAATCTGCTTCATTCAGCTCTCAATTCAAGCTGATAAGTGTGTGTCTTTTCGTTTGAAGCGTGTAGATACATTCCCATTTACCCCAGCAAAAAGTATCTTTATTTTATTCATGTTGGTTTTTTAGCTTTTTAAGCTCGTTTTCTTGGATATTATTATTGCCTGCTGTTGCTATTACTTTTTTTTACGATTACTTCACTTGTCTTTGCTCTTGTTGTCAGATTACTCTGACACGAGTATGTGAAATGATCTTATATTTATTCTTGCGGCCCCGCCTACACGAGCAGCTCTAATTAGTACAGCAAAATTAAAAGAAATAAGCCAAAGTGTGAATAAATGCATACAAAATTTTGCATTCAATTATTTATCATTATTTGTTTTTACTACGGTGTATCTTTACGAGTCTGAAGTCTTCTTGTCTTTCCGAGTATCTGTAAAAATCGTTGCAAACTTATTTAGCTACTTGTGCGAAAAATATGATGTTAATAACTCAATTACCATCTTGGAGTGTTGTACTTTTTACATCTTCTTTTTTTAGTCTATCTGTATGCGTGGCACTATAATGTATCTATAACTAAGTAGTAGATATAAGCAATGGTAGCAGCTTCGAAGGTGCTAAGCTGTTCCTGCAAAGTTTCATGCTCATTAATTCTGTAACAAATATGTATATGATTGAAAAATGTACAATATATACCTACATACAAGAACTCTGTGAAAGCGAAGATCTTTTTGATTTACGATTTGCAAAATAGATACGCCATACGGTACAATATATTCATCATATTAGTTCAAGTCCGTACATACCTCAACTGTTTTTCGGAGCCTATTAGAAGAAGAAACAAAATAAGTGGTATTAAGCCTATTCACAATATTGTCTTATTGTCTTAACATATGAAAATTTCAAAACTGTATTGTGAACGCACATAATCAGATTTGTGCTGCTTAACGTTTTCAAATCATCTTTTAATAAAACATACTTTTATATAAGTATTTAAATGAGTTATGCGGTTAATCCCAAAAGTACCCAACTTGATGTCGGTTGGCGCTTGTAGTATTTAAACAATTTACTTTTCCTGAGAGGTACCATCTATCTTTAGACTTCGGAGAAATTTTGAGCAATCTGTATCATTAGGCTTGTGTTTGAGAGCCATTGAGTGCGCACATGATGGACACACGGATATGCCGGACAAAAAATAGAAGGTTGCCGAAATTCATCTCAAACGCAATCGTGCGATAACTTCGAAGCTGATTTGGCGTTTGTAAACCACTATAAAGTAAACTAATTGAGCCATTTCATGACTGTGGATAAAACATGAATCCATCATAGTATATTAGATGCCAGGCAGTAGTTGAAACGGCATATTACTCACTATGAGCGCGGAAACTTTCTAATATCTGTCCGCCTGTCTGCCTTTAATATCTGCTTTCAATGTACACACAGTTAATGATACAGATTGCTCAAAATTTGACAAAAAACTACATGCACCAACCGATGTCAGGTCTGGAACATCAAGGACTACGCTCAACTCAATATAATTCGCAGAGTTCTTAAATGTGCTATACGTGAAATCTGTGTAATCGAACTCAATAAACCATAAAAATACCAAAACATTTACTAGGGTTGCAGAGAAAGTTCAATTTAAGCAACACTTTAAATTTTTTTTTTTTTTTTAAATACCACCAAAGAAAAATTTTTTATACCTTAGAGGATAAAATTTAAAACGGCTGGAAGTCTATCAAAACTTCTTAACGTATGACAATATAATTTGTTGTTGCTTGTTTTAAAATGTTCAGATGTTAAGACGATAAGAAAACATTGTGAAGAGGCTTATTTATATTTTGCTCTTTAATAAACTAACAGTGAAACACATACAATAATAATTAGCTTTGAAAACCTCCACGTAAACATGCCACCCACTTTCTTAATTCGGTCACTCTTTACACAAAATATTAATTAGTGCACAATAAAACTAGAAAAAAGAGCTACAATGAATAATCCAGACAATTACTTTGGCATGTCATGCGCAAATGGTGAATATACTCAATGCATGTATTTTTAAAATGCTTTCCTTTATTGATTCTGTATATTTTAATAGATACATACACAAAAGTCAAGTGTGACCTATACAAGTCGCTGTAAAAAATGTTGCTGTATGTACATATATAGCTATCCCTTTCGCAAGGTCTCTGTCGTGTTTAAAATCCCAGAGCATTTAAGAGGAAAAGAATTTGCTGATTGTTATTCGTGTGTCATAAGGTTATTAGTGTGTCAACGTTTACCCGATTTGTATACCATTCACACATAGTGGCGTGTTATGGACGAACGCCTCACAAATAGCGTAATAAATGTGATATCTCTATTTTAGGGGTAGCGCCATGCAAACCCAACACCCATTTTTGGGACTTTCATGAAAAACTTAATCATTTCTGGCAAAATCAACTAGACATCTGAAAATGTTGACTTCTTTAATTTTTACACATGATTTTAAGGGCCAAAAATGTGACGTTTAATGTGACGCGTGCCCACACACCTTTCAAATCCATTTCGTCAAATCTGGTTTTGAAATTCACGTGATATTTTAAATAGTACTGTAAAACATAAGCATGCCGGAGGTGAGTTTGTATGGGGGCTGACTAGAAACTGGGCGTAGCATATCATTATGAATAATATATTTAATTGCAACAAAAGCTAGATGCTTAAACATCCAGATGAACATACAAAAGAAAGAAAATCATAGTATTTTAATTTACTGCAACATCCATGAATTTTCCTATAAAAATCACATGGAACTTCTATCGATCAGTTTTCATCAGATTGAAATGCAAAAGTTTTAGTCCAGTTTAAGTCCATCGCACAGTTCAAGGGATTAAGCAGTAAATTAAAATGTCATAACATTTTCCGATCCTAGAGCTTAACGTTTTGTAAATTGCACAAACGATTGATAAATAGTGCGAATATTGGATCGAAATGAATTAGGTGCCGTTGGCATGCTTAACATTTATAATGACATATCTCGATCGGATAACGGCATGTTTGGTTGCTATTTAAAAAAAAAAATCATGAATCGAAAAACACTAATTATCCTACAAAAATTCTAAAATTGAATACTAATAAAAAAATTTCTCTAAAACTGCGCTTTTGGATTTCTAACACGCCGCTATGTAGAGTTAATTTCGATCGTTCCTTTCGCATGGATATTGACGACCACAACGCAACGCATAGTCATATAAGTATAAATCAAAATTTTAAGCTTATCAGCAAAACATTACAGAACCAAATTATTTAAACTACAGTTCACTCAGTGGTCGAAATTCGACCTTTTGTCTTTAAAGTATGAACGCATGCCGAAGGCGGCTGCTTAAAGCAAAAGAGAAACAAAAATTTGAATTAGTTACGTTGCATTGGTGTTGTATTTTGGGACACTGTATAAATTATGACTCAGAAATGATTCACAGTTTGTGTGCTCTGCTTTTGGACAGCCCCGCTCTATGGGCCGCCCAGAAAGAGAGCGGCAATAAGTGAGCAATTTATTTGCAATAATTAATGCGCAGCTATGTAATTAATTAACGCTCAACTGATGCTCGCCAACATGTTTGCAAGTGCGCTTACAATAGTTTCGAACATAATGTCGAGCTGCTCGATCGACATGATCTACAATGTGAATCGCCCTTTGCAGCACGACAGAGATACAGAATATTTTTTCCTTTATTCCTTCAACTGAAACCAAATGAACTGAAAGAAACAAGAAAAGGTAGCAACTATAGCAAATTGAGAGAGAGAGAGAGAGAGAGCTTTGTGAAGAGAGAGAGAGAGAGAGAGAGAGAGAGAGAGTCCTTGTGATCGGCCGAGGGCGTTACCTACCTTAGACGCAATACTTTAGAAAAATATTACATTCATCCGTGCTCCTCTTCACATTCTTCACAAGAACAAAAAAATCAAGCGAATCTGTTATGTTGAAGAGGGTTAAAAAGCTGTTATTTTTAAGAGGGTTAAGGGTTAGATCATTGGCAAAATAATTCTCTGTAACTCTGTATCTGTAGGCCATAAAAAAATTCTATGGCTGAGACTTTTTTGTCCGGATAATTAAGGCTCACTAACATGTTTGATTATTTTATTGAATTTCAACTAAACTTTCATTCCATAAAGTTGACGATCATGGCACTTTTCCATCATACCAACCGATTTTGTTGAAATTAGAAAAAAAAACATTTTTTGCCGGATTTGGATTCAGCGACCCACAATTCACCGGACAAAGAAGTATCAGGCTTCCACATTTGTTGTTCCCTATTGTCGTCTATTAACATTTTCTATAAAACCCCTCTATCCACCTCCCCTTGAGCCGCCACTGTTAGGATGAACATATCTAGTTGATCTAAGATTCCAAATCAATAATTTAAAGGTTCAAAGTTTTTCAGGTTAGGTTCCTGCTAAGTTTGTATAATTGTATATTACAGACAGAAAGCGTAGCAGATCACATAAATATGTATTTAAATATATCCTTGTGAACAGCATTAAAATACGAGCCGATACAGTCACGTCCACCTGTCCGTCTGCCTAAGCGTTTGCAGTACTGGGGAATTTCGATATTGAAGTAGTCTTCAGCTGGAAATGGAATTAAAAGTCACACATACTCAAGTCGGTCACACATACTCAAGTCGGGCAAATATGGAGATTTAGAAGCGTGCCCATTGTTTTACTGGTCAAACTATTTCAAGAAATCAAAATTGCTATAGTCAACCAATTGGCTCCAGTGAAATTAAGCTTGTACTGAAGGTGCATCATATGCTCACAGCTTTATTTACACGTCTCATTTTCAAAAATGATCGTCTGGAAGACCAAATTATTGCATCTGTCAAGCAACATCCATAGATACATATGGAGCATAGAGTATATTTTCTATATTTCAATTAAAATTTAAAACTCAATCCGAGTATAATCAAAAAGTCGTGTACAATTATGCATAGTAACGTCAATATTAGGGCGTAGTGGGTCCGATTTTGGAATTTTCCCTGGAGCACTTATTTTATGAGTGTGTTTATGTTACGTTGTTACTTATACGTGTATCTGTGTGAGCGTTTCGTGTATTCAAATTATAATGTGATTTTATGTGTGTAAGTAGATGTGTATATAATTTTGTCGATGTAGACCTTCAATTAAAAGGTGTGGAAAATGTGGAGTACACATGCAAAACGTCAATTTAAATGCCATACAGTTTGAATAATGTACAAATGAAGACTGAACTTGGAGCACCGCATGCACCGCGACTCGATTTGATTTGATTGTGTTGGTATTTGCGTTTTAGCTGGAACATTTCATTAATGAATATGTTCTATATATACTGCGAGCGAAAAATGTATAGCAATGACCACAACAACGACACGAGTACGCCAGTAGAAAAGCAATATACAGGAAATGCAAAAACAAAACAAAAAAAACAAAAAACTAATACTACGAGTACAACCATATTCACAACAAAAGAAAACTTAAACTTCGATGGAACCGAACTTCAATACTCTGCATAAGCATCTGACAATTTACTGTCAATTTATAATACTGTAGTCGTAACTTAGAGCATTCAGTATATTTTTAAGAAGGTTAGCTTGAAATCTAATAAAATTTTACCTATAAAAACCAGGTGCACGACATGCCCAATTGATAACTATGTAAACCTTCCGGCCTTAAGAAATCATCATATAGAATTTCAAGTTAATATAACTGTAACGAAAAGAAAAATCCAAAAAATGGGCGATAGATTTATATGGAGGCTATCCCTAAAATTGGGCGTGGCATGGTCGTAGTGATGTATGCTTAACATAGGATTTATGCTTTCCATAGGACATCTTCGTAGCCGATTTCAGAACGATATATTAACAAGAAAAAACGTTAACTTCGGTTGAACCGAAGCTCTAATACCATTCACATGAAACTTTAAATAGTATTGTAATAAATAATAGTGGGGGTTTAAATGGGGGGGTGGTACACGCTCACTAGTAGATGTGTATGAAGCGATGTAGTAGATGTGTAAGATGCCGCCATAGCGAATTTCAAGTTGATATTGACGTTTTCCATACAAATGCATAAAAGTGAACTGTGGGTTTATATGGGGCTACCTCAAAAAGTGAGCGGGCCACGCCCAATTGTCTATGTATGTTAAGCGGCTATCTCTTAAAAGGCACCATATCGCATTTCAACCTAATATTGACTTTAATAAAAATGTTTTTCTTAGAAAAAGTCAAAAGTGGACCATAGGTTTGTATGGGAGCTACCCCAAATAGTGTGTGGGTCTCACCCATTAATGTATATGTCAAGCATCCATCTACTTTAAGTTACTATATCAATTATTAAGTTGATATTGACTACAATAAAAATGTTTTTCATACAAAAAGTCAAAAGTGGGCGGTGAGTTTGTATGGGAGCTACCCCAAAAAGTAGGCATGGCGGGTCAATCTTGACACTCTATTAAACTGCAATATAAAGAAGTGTAATTTCAACTGGATAGCATAAAAATTGGTCCCCAAAAAATGCGCAACAACATACAAACGGACAGACGGATATACGGACATGGCTAGATCGATTGGCCCCTTCGAATATATATATATACTTTATGGGGTCTACGATGGCTCCTTTAATGCGTTACAAACTTTCAGACATACTGATAATACCATTTCACACTATGTGTGAATGGTATAAAAACTGAAGGACTACTTTTGATTCACACAGACAGAAGACAGAGAGGCAGGCATAGCCTGTTCCATTCGACACGTCAAGCTGAACAAGAATATATATATAGTATTGTTTATGATGTCTCCGAAGTTTTCTTTAATTGGTGACAAAATGGGTATTCCTTTAAACTCGAAAACGTTGTAAGTTTGGAAATTTTATGATGTAGTTTGCGGGAACACACCATTGTGAAGTCAAAAAAATATTCTGTAATTTATTTTCATAATTTGGCATACAACTGTGAGTATTTCATATTTCATAACGCTATTTATCTATTTGTTTCGAATTAAAACTTCTTGTTACTTTGGCCTGTATCTCTGCTAGCATCTGGTTTCTTTCACGGGTGTAGTAATTTAAATGCTTCTTTTTGATATTTTCTTGGATTGCTTTATATCCAATCCTCTTTACAAAATGATATTCAAAAACTGATGACATCCTGAAATACCATCATCCCGCCACAAGTCGTTCTTACCGTTTCTTCTCAGATGGTAGGCAACGTCATCCATGTCACATATATCGCTTGCTAGCCCCAAGAAACTTTTATGTAAAGGTCTCGGCCTACGATTTTATAAGATCCAGCTGGTGCAAGAATTAAAACCGAACCGACCGTACGTTAGGTCAATGGATTAAAAG
The DNA here is from genome assembly GCA_035044765.1 of Leucophenga montana. Taxonomy (NCBI): domain Eukaryota; kingdom Metazoa; phylum Arthropoda; class Insecta; order Diptera; family Drosophilidae; genus Leucophenga; species Leucophenga montana. The sequence continues at coordinate 117,417 of JAWNNQ010000745.1, forward strand.
TCAAACAACTGTTTTATCGAAATATTTTATTCAGTAATGAGGCTCATTTTTGTGTCAATTGGTAAGTCAATAAGCAAAATGTCTGCATTTGGAGTCAAGAGTCAAGTCATTGTCAACTTTTTGGGCACGTAGTATTAGACGTAGTTTCTTGCAGCAAGCCTATGGATGAAAACAAATTTGAAGAAAATTACTGCGAACCGCTGAGCTGTACAATGAGAAATACCCTTGGAAAAACATGTCTTCAACAGTTCAAAACATTTTATACCATGGCAAGGATATTATCCAAAATAATTTATTTCCACTAGGAGAGTTGTTTGAAGAACACACAGAAAAAAAGAAATAAAGACTATAGATATTATAGATATTATAGGGAATATAAAACAAGAAACATTTCGAGAAATGCCGCGAATGAAGAACTTTTTAATATGATTTTAGCTTCATCTGAACCATTTATTTCTAGTATACGGTATCAGTAAACATATTTTTGATACGGATAAGGAAGCAGAGGATTTATTAGTCAAAAATTCGCAGAAGAATTGAAATAAATATAGAAATTTTAGCACTTACAATAAATAAATAAATAAATAATTCTGAACAAAAGTCAGCATCTTCGTTTAAATAATAACACAGATCGATAATAAGAGGATTGTGATGGTTGTTGGACAGCTGAGGTTAGTTTTCAAGTAAATTTCTGCGTACAATCTGAATTCGAACTCGGAATAGGTCCATCACGTCCGGGCTTATAAATATTTGAGGTTATGTACACAAAGGATGGATATTTTTGCTCTTTTTTGAGGTTAGATACAGGCTGCAATATTTTGTTGTAATTTGTTCTACCCACACCATCATGTAATACTACTCTTCTTCTCCTTCTTCTTCAAAATGGTACCGTACAATGTTTCTTTCAAAAGTTATACTTATTTTCCGATGACGTGACACGATAAATTAGATAAAAGGGTTTATTGAACCCAGTACATGCTTCAAATCTTATCCCGCCATCTTAAGATAGGCATAACTTTTGAAAGACTGAATGAGTATTAATATATGATATTGCATGTAGATTATTACAAAAATTTTGTTCAGCCTGAATCTAATCTTAAAAATATCCAAAATATCAAATTTTCATATACATAACCTCAAAAATCTCAAAATTCTGACGTGATGGGAAAATTTTGAGTTCGGATTCTAATTCTTCACAAAAATATACTTCAAAAATGACCCTCAGATGTCAATAACATATCCTTGCAGGTCTATGAATGGCTTACAATAGCATTGTCACATGTACAATTTTTTTCAAAATTTTAACTTTAGCTTAGCTCTCCAGTATTACTTACTCAATTTATTTCATTTTTAACAATCTAAAACTGTAAACAATTCCTAATCCAAAAAAAAAAACAGACCTTCAAAATCTTAAACGTTTCAAAAGTTACAGAATTTTGTCCAACGTAAAACGTTTTTGACCCACTAAGCGACGCCTCCAAAAAGTCATTGAAGCCAAGGGAGGCTTTACTTTCTATAATACATATAATATCGGATCACCCGCAGTCCGAAATATAGCGGGTTGAAAAATACCCACCCTTAGCGCTATTGGAGCTGGTGGGGGCGCTATCTCCTCAAACTTATTTCATTTATTCTTGATGCCGAGACGAGTTCAACGAGTCCAGATCACAAAAATCGGTCCACCCACTCAAAAGTTATGAATTTTTGAAATTTTTGACGAGTTGATGAAATATTTTGTGTGTTTGTTTGTTTGAATGCTTTAGAAAACCAACATTTTATTGATACAGAATTTTAGTACACAAAAAACTTTGACTTTTTTTAAAATGGCGGATTTTGGCGAGAAAAGCTGAAAAATAGCTTTAATTTCAATGGGTTATTGTGGCCAAACGGCTTTATATTTTTCAACGTATAATAGCTTGTTGGAATGGTCATTTGAATACCTTAAAAAAAAATGATAAAATGGTGCTGTAAAATACCTACTTAAAAAAATATAGGTCAAAATAAATTTTGAAAAGTACATTTTGCGATTTTGCCGAAAATTGAAATCAAATTTTCGTGCTCATATTTAGAGTGAAAATACTTTGCGAGATTGAGCAAATTTGGATATTCTTCTAATATTATAAACGCAAAAGTTTGTATGGATATGTGGATGTTTGTTACTCTTTCACGCAAAAACTACAGAATGGATTTTAATGAAACTTACAAAAATATATCTCATATATCAGAATAACACATAGGCTATAATTTATGAAGATATTGTATAAATTGGCCAAAATATAACAATAAGTGTCACGTAAGTCGGAAAAAATACTGCCACAAGAACTGCATTATACTAACCTGTTGTTTCCGGAAACGAAAAATATTTGTTTTCGAAAATGGAAACAGATATCAATCGGATGAACGAATGCATAGAAACAAAAACGGAAGCAAATGACCAGCAGACGCGTGAGGGCAGACAACGTTGATGGTTGTGTCCGTTTTGCGATTTTCCAAGGCACTAGCCATTTGATAAAAACACACAATACCTGTATGTAATGTAATAGGTAGGTTAATTGGAAGTGTTTTTTGTTTGTGGTTAGATACACTTACAACAAGTTATTTCACCCAATATTAGAGAAAAAAAAAATTGAAATTATAAAACGCAGCTGGATTATATTTGGTAAATATGTACATACGTTTGTTAAATATATGACGCAGATAGATGAGCATTGGTACACCGTGAAAAATAAGATATACTTTATACATTGTTATGCATTTTGTTGCTATGCATTTTGTTTTTAGAAAGAAAAAAAAATCGAGTGTGAGTTCACACGCGGTAGAAGTGAAACTTTGCACTCTGGTTAACCTGTAATAGAATGATATGAATAACTATGGAGATGGTAAACATAGAGAGAGAGAGAGAGAGAGAGAGAGAGAGAGAGAGAGAAAATAGAATCACTTGAAGTAACATTTTATTAAAGTTAGAAGTTGTTAGATTCAATAAAAACAATTTTTTTTTATATTCTTCAATTTTTTTTTTTGTGCTCAAGGCTTTGTATGACTCAAGCAACTGCAAACACTCTAGAAGTAAATTGCATTAAAATAACGCGAGCGCCTTGCGCTGTCCTGTATGATGTCGTCGCGCCTTGATGTCGTCTGATCAAATTTTAGTTTATTGTACCCTGCATGCTAAAAACCAAGCGTATAATAAGTTTGTGCGAATGTATGTGACAGGCAGAATAAATATTATATATTTATTCTGCCTGTCACCTACATGTACATTTGTACATTCGTACAAACTTATTATACGCTTGTCGCTTAGCGTGCAAGGTACAATAAACTAAAACATCATCAGGCGACATCAAGACGTCAACAATGCAAGGCGCTACTGTTATTTTCATATACATATGTACATACATATGTGTATATTCTACCAAGCGCGTTTGCTACTGCCTAAGCTGCTTCCTCTCTCCCTTTCTTGGCGTTGCTGGCATCAAACACAATAACAACAGCTACAGCAACAGCAACAGCAGCCCAAAAGTACAACAACAACAAAAAAGAACGTATACGACTATAGAGTACAGCAACAACAACAACAACAACAAGATCGTATATGACGATAGAGTAGTATGGATGCAGGAACCATAGCACAAAGAGGAGACGAAGTATAGGGAACTATATAGAAACGCGTTTTAACTCTTTTTCTCGCAGCATACATTTATAGTTGTCTCTTTTTCGTTACACTTTTCATTTCAAAAAACCCAATTCACACCGTGCCAAAAGAAGTTTCATTTCAAAAAAAATGTACCGTTATCTTACACAATTCAACAAAACATAAATCGATAGTCAAAACCACGGTTTGTCATAACATACATATGTATGTAGATAAGTTAAAATACTCAATCCGTGCCCGCGTGGTCTAATCGATACGCAATTTTATGCAGTTTTTTATATGCCATTATTATCAATTTCGGCCAAATTTTCAAGACTAGCATTATTGTTTCAATTTATGCCAGTGTGCACCGTAGGCATCTAAAGTGTATGCAAAATTAGTACCAAATAATATTATGCAATATTCAAATTACATGACGATTGAGAAAGAGAAGGCATGCTTAATAGTCTTGTATTTGGGGCTGGGCTGTGCGTCGAATCATGGCGTGGCAAACCTTCAAAAAACCGCAACTAAAAAAACATACAGTGTAGCAACAACAGCAACAATGAAATGGCCAAAACGAAAATTATAATTTGGGCAGTTAAAACGAATCGACAAATAAACAAAAACGAGAAAGAAAAAGAAAAAAGCAAATGTAATAAAAAATACAAAATGGCGTTTATATATAGTGGTATCTATGTACATATATGTATATGTATGTGCATATGTATAATTTTTTCGGCATGCGATAGCAAGTGCTGCGCGTGTTTTCTAAGAAAGTAATTAACAAAAGTAACAGCAGCAACAAGAACAAAATTTCAAAATGGACTTGGTAATTTTTTACTGCCCATTCCACTCAGCACCCCCCTGGCAATAAAGTGATTTTTTGTTGTTCTTGTTTTTCACTCTTTAGCTACTTTTTCTACTACTTTTGTTGTTGCAGTTTTTATTTGCGTTCGTTTAAGTAGAGCTACCGGTTTTTTTTCTTCTTCTTCTTCTTCTTCTTCTTCTGTTTCTTCTCTCTTTCATACATTCGCTATGTCGTCTCCCCGGCGCCCTTTCCCCTTTCGCACTTATTGCAGGCAACGCAGTGTTGGCCATTTTGACGGCACTATTCCAATGCATGGCTACCGCAATGGTCTTCGTAGTTCGTGTATTGGTCTGAACGGTCGGTTCGGTGGTGCGGTGGTCGGGCGGTCGGGCGTTCGGGCGGGTTGTTGGTCGAACGGGTGTGTTTTTAGTTCGGCGAGTTCTGCGCCTGCAATTATGGCATTTGATGGCTTGCAAATTCATCGTATTCGTCTTACTCTGCTTCTGTATTCCACTGTTTCTATTATTTTTTTTTTCTTTGTTTTTTTTTTTTTTGTTTTAGAGCAATAATTTGCCTCTGCATTAAATGGATTTAATGAATGCGGTCCTATTAACTTTTTTCTGTTGTTGCTGTTTCTGTTTTTGCCATTGCAGTTTCTTTTTTTTTTTTTCTTCGTATTAGCCAGTCTTCACTGTTGTCGTTGTTGTTGTTGTTACTACCACTTTAGTTGCTGTTGTTATTATTGATAATTGGCCAAGAGCGTCTTTCTCTCTGACATCTGAATTTAAAATTTAAGTCAATTTTGTTCTTGTTGCTGCTACTGCAGTTTTTGCTGTATTTAAATTTTCTGTTGTTGTTTCTTAGTTTCACTGAAAATTGACGGAAATGCTTCATTGTAGCAGTTTTTTGTTATTCCTCTTTAAATATAGATGTTTATGTACACATTTAGTATATTACAACAAAATAGTCAGTTCTAAAATGACTGCTCCAACAAAAAATCTACTTTTGACCATCGCGGCATCTGTTTTGTTGAACTGTGTAAAATAACGGTACATTTTCTTTCTTTCCAAAAACAATGTGCATATCAACAAGAACTTGCCTTCAAAGTATTAAGTCTATCAAATAAAAAAACCTCTTGAAGAGGTAAAATTCAAGTGTGGAAAATCAACTTGTAACTCAAAAAACTTCAAATATTAATTTTGTGACGATATATTTATATTTTTCATTTGTACGGTTTTGCAACATCCTAAAAGCGACGAAAATCTCTATTTCCTAAAAACAATTTCTTACGCTAACATCTGCAATGAACTTAAAAAACAAAATTGTGCGTTTTTTTTTCGTATGACACAAAATTCACTAACTCGTATAAAGCGGTACTGTCTGGCTTAGATAAGCAATCAAACTATGAAGAGAAATAATTAATAATTTACCTGGGCTTAAAATGTGCTGAGGTTAAAACTATTGAAAAGACAACAAACTCAGGACTAAGAATTCTATTGTATGTGCTATATAAATGCTATAATTGGCAACTAATCGGCCACGGCTCTAAAAGCTGTAATGTGAGAACGTCTTTGGCCAATTGTGCCGGTCAATATCAAACAACTGCCTGTATTTCACCAACCAAGGCACTTTTTGCTAACTGCAAAGGTGAACATCGATCTGCCGATTACTTATGCTCTACTTCGTACATAAGTCTCTTTCGAATTGGTATGTCGAACAATAACCATATCATCACGACACTAAGTGGTGCAGAAATGGAATGTACAATAACGGCAACTATGGATCCGACTTCCCAAACTTAACAACAGTGCAGTTCGACATACACTAGCTTGCAAACACCGCGCATCAACTCTTCCGCTATCGACTTGAGAGACAACATCCCATCCAGCAACAAAAATGTTCCACAAATGCTTGACTAAACTCGAATGATCTCTTCACTTTTGATGAAATCAACTCGCTTAAGACAGAACTGCTTCAAAAATTGAGAAGCTGTACCAGTAAGAGCGAACAATTTAATGTCATAACTCAATGAGCTTCTAAATATTTATATGCTGCTAAGTAATAACTATTTTAATACTATGGCATGGAATTCACATGCTGTCCGTTGCAAAAAGCAGAGCTTACAACATTTTTTGAATCGTAACAATATTCATGTTTGCTTATTAAGTGAAACTTGGTTAACACAAAATGATCGGTTCTTAATTCCAAACTATACAATTTATAGGAATGATCCTACTGTAACTAGAGGAGGCGGTGTAGCTTTAGCTATAAGTAATAATTTGAAACATAAAGAGGTTTCAAATGTTAATACGCACTTAATTGAAAACGTTGGAGTAGAAGTTACTATCGACTCGCAAAATACAATAAAGATCTTTTCAATCTACTTCCCGGGGTCATCGGCTAAGTGTTTAAACAATTCATGAATTCTGTTGAATAAAAAAATCACCATCACAATTTAAGGCAGACTTACTTAAATTCTCACGAATAAATGGTCACTATATATTGGGTGGTGATTTCAACTGTAGGAATATACTATGGAACTGTATTTGTGCAAACTGTTGGGGGAACATTCTTTATGAACTGTCCTATATTGAAAAATTTTCTTTATTGTACCCCAAAGACACAACGAATATTCCAGCCATTTATAAAGCTAAACCCTCAACACTTGACCTATTCATTTCAAACTCCCCTAACTTGATGACTGAACCACTAGCGCTTAATGATCTTACATCAGACCACCTTCATGTAATTGTCAATGTTTATACTAAACCTACAATAATATAGTTGAAAATACTTTTCCGGTTTACTCTAAGGCTAATTGGAAAATTTTCAATGAATGCTCGAACCGAAATTTCACACAAATGCACCTTGAATATATTGCTCCTCCTAACATTGTACAGATTAATAAAATAGGAGACTTACTTAAAACAAAAGTAACAGCTGCACTTGAACTTGCATTTCCGATTAAATCATAGAAACTATTCAACATAAAATTACATAATCACACCTCGGAGCTTATTAAAAGTAAGAACATAGTTAAGAGCAAGGCAACCTATATGCAAATCTCAGTTAAATCACTTTAATTATCAAATAAGAAGTGAAATCTTTGCTTACAATAATGCTACTTGGAACAATAAGCTAGCGAATCTAAATGAACATTCCAAAAGTTTCTGGAAATAAAAAAACATAAGCAAAGAACACGTTATTCCAAGCTTTCAATACGTTGACAAAACGTATTCTACTCGACAGAAAAAAGACAATATTCTTGGAGATATATTTTAGGAAAAGCATAAACTTACTGAATCTCTTTCAGATAGCTAACCTATTAGCACAATAATGGCTTCCAAGAGTGAGCTTAATAAGCATCGTTCATTTGATATGCCACCTGAATCAACTGATATTATTGAGCATGTTATCCTTTTGCTTAAGATGAAGAAATCACCAGTTCCGGACAATCTTCCCAATATATGCATAAAAAGACATGACATTAGTTGGCGTTATCAGTTTTCTTGCCCTCACCTTTACACACTGTCTTCAAATTGGTTACTTTCCACAATCTGTTACATCAATCATGTTGACGAAGAATACCAGGGGCCAACGCATCTTTCTTTGCATCACATTGCATCACAGTGTATTCTCCCAACATTTTATCTATGACGTTGACCCTGCTTTTAGTTTTGTTGTAGTATGTATTTGATAATCTCTGGCTTGTCTACAATTGTCTCTTCGACTTTTTCGGTCATGTTCATGGTTGATAGAAGCAAGAGTGATTTATTCTTCTTTTGCACACATGAAAAGACTACCTCATGATGATAGGAAAAAATGGTTGAGTATTCAGGGCTTTCTTTAGTAGGCTGCATGTTAGGAACCTTTTCTTTTGACTCACTGTACCAACTAATGTCATGTTCCAGGAGTTCAAAATCTTACCCAGTTCCATAGTAGTGAAGAAGTTATCGGTGGTGACGTTGCTTCCAGAGCCATGATACGAGCTGACTAGGTCCAGTACTACTAAACTTAATTCAATTCATCGAAAAAGAAGATTTATGTAAGACTGCCACAGTCCACGGTGGACGCTCTGTCATGTTCTGGTGATGCATTACCTACAGCGGCTTAGCTGAACTTGTGCCATTCCATAATCAAAAACCATAAACAAAATTTGCACTATCATACTTCTCAAGAGACAAACAAATGAGGGGCAATCATTTATCCAGCAATAGGACAACGCATGCCACACACAAGATTAAATTAATAAAAAATTTTCTGATATTAGTGATATTAAACTCAATACGTTGGATTGGCCAGCTCAAAGCCCGGACTTAAACGTTATTGAAAACGTGTGGGCGTATAGGTATAAAACGAAAACAATTTGCGACCGTAATCCATTTCCAAAGTGTCTTCCATTTGAATGAGATTATGACAGAATATCTCCGTTAAATGGTGGATTCAATACCACTAAGGCTCTAAAAGGTCAATGAAGCCGAGGGTGGGCTCTACTTTATATTAAGTAAAATTAAATTTTATTCTTGTTATCAATATTAATGTTTTAAAGTGTTACAATACAGCCGTGCTTTTGCAGTATTTTCATTTGACAAAATAATTGTGCCTAAGGCCCAATACTGAGATTGATGAAAATTTTTGCTACCGAAATTATAAATTATTACTGCTATGTAAAACAAACAAAAAACAGTGTCCCCAAATCAAAATGAAATATTAGAATCAGATATTTAATAGGTGAAAAGTATACAAATATTGATTTTTCTTTGTTTTTTTTTTCTGACGGAAATGCAAAATGGTATTGTCAGTTTGTCTGAAAGTTTGTAACGCATTAAAGGAGGCTTCGTAGACCCCATAAAGTATATATATTCTTGATCAGCTCGACGAGACTAGTCGATCTAACCGTGTCCGTCTATCCGTCTATCCGTCTGTCTGTCTGTCTGTCTGTCAGTCTGTCAGTCTGTCAGTCTGTCAGTCTGTCAGTCAGTCAGTCAGTCAGTCAGTCTGTCTGTCAGTCTGTCAGTCTGTCAGTCTGTCAGTCTGTCAGTCTGTCAGTCTGTCAGTCTGTCAGTCTGTCTGTCAGTCTGTCAGTCTGTCAGTCTGTCTTTCGGTCTGTCAGTCTGTCAGTCTGTCAGTATGTCAGTCTGTCTGTCTGCCGGTCTGTATGTTGTTGAAATTAACTGACAGTTGAAATTTTACACATAGTGTGAAATGGTATTATCAGTTTGTCTGAAAGATTGTAGCGCATTAAAGGAGGCATCGTAGACACCACAAAGTATATATATTCTGGATCAGCTCGACGAGACGAGTCGATCTAGCCATGTCCGTCTGTCTGTCTGTCTGTCCGTCTACCTGTCTGTATGTTGTTGCGCATTTTTTGGTACCAATTGTTATCCTATCCAGTTGAAATTTAACACATATACTTATTTTTATTGCAGTTTAGTAGAGTATCAAGATTGACCCACCACAGCACACTTTTATTCATTTGTATGCAAAACGTCAATATCAACTTTAATTTCTATGTGGTGGTGTCTTACAGATGGTCGCTTCATACACATCTACTGGTAAGCGTGTACCGCCCACTTTTTGGGGTAGCCCTATTTAAACCCTCCACGTTTATGTTTTACAATACGATTTAAAATTTCGTGTGCAATTTCACAGTTTCGGTTTAACCGAAGTTAACGTTTTTTCTTGTTTTGTTTTAGATAATCGAATTTGCCAAGAAACGCAGTGCAAACGGGTGTCGTTCGTGACATTAAATGCTGCTTAATAATTTCCTATACTTATCGTTAAAATTTTCGATTTGAAATAAACGCCATTTTGTCAGTGCAGCAACTGTCATCATCAGCAGCCCTCAATCAAAAGTGTGAAAATGCATTTGGAACGCAGCAGTCGACTAACGACAAAACAAATAGCACACGCCAATCATATTTTACACTTATATAGAAAGAAATACAATATACTTGTACATATGTATATACTTATAAATACTAAGTAGTAATACGTACCTATTTATGTCATTATTTTGACGCGTACACATTAACCGAGCCTTGGGTGCTAGGTCACACCACGCGCGATAATTACGCTACTGGTGCTGGTAGGTGGTGCTGATTAGTGTCCTGCCGTGATAATCGCTTCATTTTGCAAGTACTCAGCAGTGACGGTGGTGCAAGACAACGCATTCGCATAATGCCATAATGCGAATATAGTCAAGGCTGGCATTATCCCGTCCTGACGACAGAGCAGAGAGCAAGGCGACAGCCCTTATTAGCGTCTGGTCTATGGTACAAATCAAATAATTCAGCAATTTGCATAGAATATTCAATCACTTGACGATTGGAAATACAATGATAATGAAGATGGTGATGATGATGATGATGATGATTATGATTATGATGGTGTTAGTAATGCTGTAAATATTCAAGGATTTTGCATAGTCACTGCCATAAGGTATATCATTAGCGTTGTGTATAGCTCTTAATTTAGTCAATTTGAATTGCCATTTTAGCAACATCAGCTGCCTAATTCCGAGTACTACTATCTCGATGAGGTCCTTCTGTGTAGCGCAGAAACTGTCGAAAGTTCAAAATGTACAGTGCGGGCTAAGAAAAGACACCTTTTTTGTTCGAAGTTTAATTTATTTTTTAACATAGTCTCCATTAGCTCGATATGCTAGAAACAGAGACTTTCAAACTTTTTTGTTGTCATTCGAGTAATGCTTTGCAATTTTTGTCGTTTGTGAGCAAATGCGGCACCAATATTGCAGCAAATGAAATATAATTCCTAAATATTTGTGGAACGTATTTTTAACTCTCATTCATCTGAAAGACCCACACCATAACTAGTGTACAGTCAATAATAATATTACTATGCTTAAAAAAAACTCGACGCTAACTCTAAGGAGACAAAAAACCCTACGAAGAATCTTTCTCTAGAACACTTCTAAAGACGCTGTATCCGTTGATGTCACGGTCCATGTTTCTGCGCCATACAGCAGGACCGGGATTATCAGTGTCTTATAGATTTTTATCGTCGTATTTCGAGAGAGGGCTCTACTTCTAATTTGCTTGCTGAGCCCAAAGTAACAGCGATTAGAAAGCGTGATTCTTCGTTTGATCTATCGACTGGCGTTGTTGTCGCTGGTTATTTACGTTCCCAGATGGACGAAGATTTCTACAACTTTAAAGTTGAAATTCTCCATACTCACAGACCGTCCAAGACGCATTGATGGTCTGCGAGTGGACACCGCCAGACCCATGACATGTGACTGTTTCTCAATTTCCGAGAACGCCCTACTAACTTGCCGTTCGTTCGTGCCGATGATGTCAATATCATCAGCATATGCGAGTAGCATAACTTCCTATGGATGATCGGGCCCGACTGGTCTACGTATGGGCAGTGGCATAGAATGTACTCCATCAAGAGATTGAAAAAGTCGCACAATAAAGCATCACCTTGCCTGAAACCTCTCTGTGTATCAAAGGGTTCGGAGAGGTTATTTCCAACTCTAACGACACTTTGGGTGTGTGATAGCGTCATCAGGCAAAGACGAACGATCTTTGTTAGGATACCAATTTCAGATATGGCGTTGAAGAACTTCGTTCTTATCAGTGTCCTACCGAAAGCGGCCTTATAATCGACAAATCAAATCTAAATAGTTAAAGAAATTTAAAAGTATCTTGGTTTTCAGATTTTAATTTTTGATAGCTAATTCAATGTCACGCATCTAATACAAGTTTTCAACCTCACAGATATTTTGGGGTCATACCATTTATAAAATAATTGGGCCATATATGTAAAAATGACCTCATCTCACCTGTGTCTTGGAACTCAAACCTATATTATGATACAAATACTTCCGGTTAGCCGCAATTGTGACTAGGCCTAAAAACATTCTCACCATATTCAGTAATGGTACATTAAATAATAATTTGTTGTGTTAAACAAGTTTGCAACGAAAAGATAGAAACTTACTCTTACATTTTTTAGAGTAATTTGGATGCGCTGAACACGAAAATCGTACAGATTTTATTTCATTCGCCTAGACAACGGTATATTTGTGCTTTTATATACTGTGCAAATGTATGTAACAGGCAGAAGGAGGTGTGGAAAACCATATAAAGTATATATATATTATTGATCAGCATCGGAAGACGAGTCGATGTAGACATAACTGTCTGTCTGTCCGTTCGACCGTCTGTTTGAATGAAAAGATCACGGAGATAATTTCTCCTACAAATAATTTGGATATTTATATAAGTTTGGATATTTAGACTCTTCTCTTCCCTGCTCAGATAACTAGTATTAAATTAATATGTGTGCTAACCCCCCCCCCCCCTCAAAGAGGTCTCCGCCGTTCAAACCTGGCCCCAATTTTTAAGTTTTTGTAAGAACATTTTTTATAGTTTTGTTGGTAATTACTTTAGAAACGCCAAATTTAGTTCTGTTTGGATAACTATTAAGGGTCTCCTCCATATACAAACTTGCTTTTTATTTTTAAGTTTTTGTGTGACATTTTTATACCATTCACACATATTGTGAAATAGTATTATCAGTTTGTCTGAAAGTTTGTAACGCATTAAATTAGGCTTCGTAGACCCCATAAAGTATATATATTCTTCATCAGCTCGAAGAGACGAGTCGATCTAGCCATGTCCGACTGTCTGTCCGTCTGTCTGTGTGTTGTTGCGCATTTTTTGGTATTAATTTTTATGCTATCCAGTTGAAATTTGACACATATACTTCTTTTTATTGCAGTTTAGTAGAGTATCAATATTGACCCGCCGCCCACTTTTTGGGGCAGCCCCCATTCAAACTTACAGCCCACTTTTGATTTTGTTGTATGAAAAACTTTTTTATTGTGGTCAATATCAACTTAATAATTTATTTGAGAACTTTTAGTGGACGGATACTTGACATATACATTAATGGGTGGGACCCGCCCACTGTTTGGGGTAGCCCCCATACAAACCAACCGCAGACTTTTGACTTTTTGTATGAAAACTTTTTTATTGATGTCAATATTAAGTTGAACTGCAATGTGGTGCCTTTTTATGACCAGCCGCTTAACATACATAGACTAACGGGCCCACCCACTTTTTGGGGTAGCCCCCATACAAATATACTACTCACTTTTGTGTTTTTGTAAATAAAACTTCTTTATTAAAGTCAAATTTAGGTTTCAATGCGATATGGTGCCATTTATAGACAGCCGCTTAAGACTCATAGACTAATGGGCGTGGCCCGCCCCTTTTTTGGGGTAGCCCCCGGACAAACCCACCGTGCAATTTTGTGTTTTTTTAAGAAAAATTCTTCATTTAAATAAATATTAGCTTGAAATTTGATTTGGAGGATTTTAATGGACACCGCTTTATACAGATCTGCTAGTGGACGTGTACGCCCACTTTTTCAGGTAGTCCCTATTCAAACTCCCACTTTTATGTTTTGCAATATTATTTAAAATTTCGTGTGAATGGTATTAACGTTTTTTCTTGTTTTCTTTGAGTTGACGTAGCTAACCTCAATCCTTACAAAATATTAAAAGTAGGCCCAGATCGGACTTTTTTAAGGGGTAGCCTCTTGTAAACCTGCAATCAAGTAAAAATATAAATTGAATAATGGAATAATTGTGTTTTTCAATTTTCAGCGTTCAGAGTGAATGTCAAACCGATCAATATGATTATACTACCCAATTAATGGTAAGAAGCCACCATATCGACCTGATATTGACTGACATAAATAAAAACATTAAGTTGGCGGTGGAATTGTAAAATATGGACGTAACATATCAATATTGATACTTTATAAACTTCAAACCAAAAAAAGCTCAAATACCGGCTCTCAACTAGATATCCTAAAAAATGTATGCATAAAAAATGAGCAGCTACCAATAGACGGACAGACGACTCGTCTCGACGAACTGGTAACGAATAAGTATAAATACTTTATGGGGTCTCCGATGTCTCCTTTAATTCGTTACAAACTTTCGCACAAACTGATAATACCAATTCAGACTATATGAAACCGAAGCTTTAGTATAATTCACACAAAAAGTTTAAAGCTGTTAACTCACGTTCCTTGATAATTATGTAAAGCTTTCGTCCATAAGAAGCCACCATGTCAAATGTCAAGTGGATTTTGTCTGAAATTATGAAAGTTTTCATGAAAAATCCCAACTGTGGGTGGTAGATTTCCATGAGGTTGCCCATAAAATGGAAAAATCACATTTATTTCTCTATATGTGTGGCATTCGTCCATAAGTATTTAATTGTATGTTAAATTTTTTGTGTGAATGTTTTCCATTATATAACTGAAAAAACAACGAATTATTAAAATTAAGTGTATGAATAAAAATCAACTAGAACGAAATACATACTATGAATTGAAATCGGGGATATACTATTTAGTAGAATAGAGCATACACTTTTTGTGAATTTCAAAGCAAACATTAAACAAGAAAAAAACCAACTTCGGTGAAACCGAAACTTTAATACCAAACACACGAAGTTTCAAGTTGTGCACTTAGCAGGCGTAAAGAAATAAATGTTTATAAAATATAACAACCTGAACGTGGGATATAAGTTTCTTGAGGCCTACCCCTAAGAGTGGGCGTCACATGCGAAGCATGATCTACATCTCTAACAGATTATATTATAGAAGAAGTAAAAAAGAAAAGCCAAGTAGTTCCCTGCCGGAAAAGTTTAGTTCACATTTTCGTTTATGCTCTGGGACAGTAACGGACAGTCACATTTGCGTTGATCATTGACATCAAATTTACATCGGTAACCAGTCTTAACGAATTATGTGAAATAACACGGATAAACATATTTTGGCTATTCATTGACATACCAAAGAACACATCATATTGTTCTACAGCATGCAACTTCGGTTCTTCGAATAAATCCTTGGTACCAACCTCCTTGCTATTAAATGGCTCGTACTATTCTATTAAATTTTCATCGGAGTGTCTTATTTATAACAAATATTATTATTAATACGATACAATACAATATTAAGGCATTCAGAATTTATATATAGTTACACTAAAACGCATTTATCATATTTTCTCACTCACCATATTCTTCACATTTAATACTATTTTGTTTCCAAGTTTAAGAAATGTTGAAAGAATGTCAAGTTTATTAATGTTAGAAGTTAATCAGGAATTTCATAAAAAAATCGTTGATATTGCAAAGTGACAATTCGGTTTCATTCTCCTCTTCCAACACAATTACCAATGAGTTTTCCAGATCTTCCATTTTTCATAAAAATCAAACTTCTTCTTCTTTTTGAAGTGACAGTAAAATCAAGACAGACAGCAGATGATCCATAATGGAAACTGTAGTATAGAATTATATTTTATCATATCACATTCACATTCACATTCAAAAGACAGAAACTGAGTCTAAATCTTCTTTTTTCGCTAGTTTTCGTTTCTTATGTTTTATAACTTTTGCAACTATAAAGTTAAAGGCAGGGGAAAGAGGAGGGCCGCATAGAACGTCACGGGTAGTGTAATTAGTAATTAATTAAAAACGAAAAATAAAATTAATTATGAAAAAACATTCGCCTTTGATTGTCTAACAATCAATGACAAAAAGTAACATAACGCCCCATTTAGCACTCCCTCAATTAACGTTTCGTTAATAGGCAATGGCGCGGTTTAGAAGGGGATAATGCAACAACAATACTTGCAAGAATATGATTCTATAGTATAACATCTTTTCCATTTCGTTATCATTGGATAACAGAATTTCGCGAGCTACTCAAGGCGTTTTCAATTAAGCAAGATATAAATGACAGTCCCTAATAAGCCTTTATTTAAATTTGAACAAATAAATTTAAATTTATTGTATAATTCGCCACCAGTTTATACTTTACTTGTATCAGTTGGTTTATTTTTGTCGATTGAAGTTCGTTTTGTTTTCTTTTATTTTTTTGTGTGTGATTTTTCTTTCAACATTTCGTTGCTTTAAACGGTTTTTGATTTTGTCAACAAAATTGGACTCAAAATCGCTATGAAATAGGGACTATAAGTTTGGATATTTGGACTTACCGTTTTCCTCTTCACATAAAGTGTCTAAAATGGCGATGCAACCCCGGTTTAGAGGGAATCTCCCATCCAAACCTTTTTTTTCAACGTAAATCATAATAAAATATTCCGGCAAGGTTCAGATCGGGGACAACTATAAAGGGTAGATCGATACCATGCATATCTGTATCAATTTATAAGTTTTTGTATGAAAATGTTTAGTTAATTCTAATAAAATACCACGCATATGCCCAGAACGGAGCACTAAAGAATATAGCAGCATCGAAATATGTGGTTCATACAAGGAGCCTTAAACAAGGTACAAGATATTTCGAAGTTAAGCGTACTGCAGCGTTATTGTTGTATTAAAAACTTTATTGATATTCTTCTTAATTAAGCTATAAATACTGAATTTGGTCCGGATGTATCTTATCATTTTATTATCATATTTTACTGCTACCAAAGGGATAAGGGGAGGCGTGGGAGATTCAATAAAGTATATATTCTTAATCAGAGATGTAGTATTAGCTCGATGCTAGTGCATTTTGTTTGAAGAATTCAAATCTTAATAATAATAATAATAATGAATATTATATAGCATTTTATTTAAACATAAACATTAGAGCCTGCAATGTTTAGATCATGTAGCGCTACTCTGGACGCAATCTGGGTAGTATTTACTACGACACCAGCAAACGATGACTGCTCCCTGGAGTTTTTATGGATATTGAGAGTGCTTTTGACAAAACTTTATTTGAATCTACGAGATACGCTCTCAAAATTTTTCAGCAGTGTTGTGAGGATATTTAGTTTATATTCTTAACTCGCTCCAATCCTTTTTGGACCTACCGTATTTCTATTTTCTATATCAATGGGTCTCTGACACAATCTTCACTGCGGTTCAAATTTCCAAGTAAACCGATGACAATGTCTTTTTTCACATTATGTGTAAAGGGAATAATTTATATAAATGCTTGTACTACACTCAAATCAAACACGTGTTAAAACTGACACCTTCGGCTCGACAACAACACGCCACGCAGGATCACTTCCGCACGCACACATTCCATTAAAGGATGCTGCTGAAAAGGAAGCTAAACGATGCAAAGAATAAAAAGAGAGCGTAAAACCACACTCAATGAAAAAACGAAGAACACCTTTGAATAGAAAAAAAAAAAGTGAAAAGAAAAAAAACAATAATGATATTGGCGTCACCGAAAATTAATATCCTTTTTAACACACACACACACACACAAACGTATTCTATTTATAATTCACTTATATACAATAATATAAATAACAAATAAGAAGGAATTTACGACTTTGTAATACCCTATATAAACTTATAACTATATTTTAAATATGCTATTTTTAATTTAATGTTGGACCATATTTATTTTAAGTATGCACACTTTTTGATTAAAAATTTGTTTCAATTATATATGTAACATATTATGAGTACATTTTAAAATGTGAAAAATCTTAAAGTAAAGTGTACACAACTTTAAATTTAAGCGATCCACACTTCATTTAAAATATTTAAACTAAATATTCTAGGCAAGTTCAAATTATAAGTAGTCGACAAGGTAAAACCTGCTACTGTCCAGTTTGACTGGTTTTCCTTTATTGAAAAATCGGACATGGCTATATCGACTCAGCTACTAATGCTGATCTATAATTTATATATATATTGATATATACATTAGGCAGTTTGTCACGCACCAATAGCAGGTTACATTGTTTTGCACTAACTTGTTATAGCCTCGATGCTTTAGGTACAGGGTATAAAAAAGGATATACCTGATATACTAATGCACACAAAAGCGCGGTAGATGACATGAAGTGAGGCAAGTCGAAGGACACGATATGAAACTAAAATATGGCTGTTAGTGCAGCAGGATGCAAGGGGGTTGTTTTTCAAATGGATTTGCTCTACTATTTATATTCATTTTTTTTTTGACTCTCTTTTTTTATTATTATTATTATTATTATTCTTGCGATGTTTTCGTTTCATTCATATTTTTTTTTTTTTTTCATGCGGATATGGCAGCACACGCGAGATGTGTCAAGATACTTTCTCTGTCTCTTTCTGACCATATATTTCGTCCCTCAACGTATACATATATTTCATGACAGTCAGCCGGTACAGACGAATGCCGTAGATAATGCAGACGGAGCCGAGGGCGGAGCTTGTGCAACGCCCACTTTAGGGATACGCTCGCAAGTCGTCAATAGTCACAGAAACAGCAGCCGCTTTACATACGTGTATTCGTATTTTGGTTCCTTCCGTTCCGGTGGCGAAACGGTTTTCGTGCGGCATGCAATGCGCTATTGTCCTTTATCCTTGGTACCACCATTCAACTGTGGTATTGTTGTCTGCTTCCAAATGTATTGCATGCAATTCGCATTGTCATATGCAACTCTTACAAATAGTTTATTCAGTTTGAATTTGATTTAAATACGTTGCAGTAAAAGTTCGGCGCATCTAACTTAATTTAAGTATTGTAATTAGATTTTGATGTTAACAACTGTTGAAAATAAATTTCCTTAATTTCGTGTTAATATTTCAGAAATATGAAAACTCTTGTAGCTTAAACTCTATCCTTTGAGTATCTCCCCGCCTTAGGGATAAAGACAACCCTGGCAGTTCTCCAAGGTGCTGGGATATGACCAAGTGCAAGACTACTTGTCATAATCTTCTGCAAATTTGGGACACGGAACATAGAAAGAGCTACTTTACAAACTGCACCAGTAAGAATGACAAACATTCAATGGGCTAGAAGCAGCTGTGAAAAAGCTAATGCATTCTTTAAGTTTTTAAAATTGCTGACTACGAGGATACACTTGATAACTTCGAAGTCGCAAATACAACTCTACAAGCCAACAGTATCGTATCTACAACAGAAAGCGAGATATGGTATATTTTACACAATTACCTAAAACTGAAAAAGGCTGGGGGACTTCATTTGAGCGAGAGAGAGAGAGAGAGAGAGAGAGAGAGAGAGAGATCAAAGTTGAGGTACTGCAACAAGTCTCCATAAAAACCAATACAAAGAGCAGATAAGCACAAATAAACTTCAATTAGCTATAACTAGGATCCATGAATGGACAAAAAAGTGGAAAATTGAACTGAACCATGCATAATCCGTGCATGTGGACTTTACCAACAAAACTGTACAATTTCTTCCAGAAAAAGCGCTGGCACATGTGTACAATACAGAAAACCGCTATAAGCTACTGGAATATCTTCTTTTTTGTGCTATTTTCTGGAGAGGATTAGCTTAAAATGGTACAAAAAACCCAAGAGAGTGTGCGAGATAATCGGAATCATTGGGCTCCCGCAACAGGATATGGGCTCCTTACAAAAATCATGGGAATTGAGGCGGGAACAGGTTATTTTAGGTAGTCACCTGATTTGTATATATTCTAGTGCCAACTATTGTTGATTGCAGCGCCCATTCAACTACTCCATCTGGTTTGGTGAATACAAATACAACCACAAACTGACCAAATTTGTCATGGCGTGCAATTTGATGACTGGCATGTTCCAGCTCGGTCTGTCTCTTTGCTGAGGACAACAAGAACACTATTTCTTGTGTGTGGGTGTGGCGCAGCCAGGAGGAGCTGGCTTTCCCATTATCGCCCGATTGGCAGATCGATTATGAAGTCTATAGCTGGAAGAAAATGTTTGCCAAGAGTGAAGAGACCAAGAAACTGCTTGCTCAATACTTTCCCTGGACCTGTGTGTAGAGTATAACAGTAAAATTTCCATACAAAAACTTAAAAAAAAGATCACATAATACACTTTATGTGAAGAAGGAATGGGAGATTCTAAATATCCAATTGGCATTATTCCTCATAGTCTCCAAGATCTCGTTATTCCTACAAACGGTAAGACAGACAGATAGACAGAGATGTCCATATCGATTCGGCTTAGTATGTTGATCAAGAATATACAAATATAAGGGTTCCATTTTCCAACAGGGATTAAACTGGCACAAATTGGTAAGATCTGGCAACGCTATTGTCATTTGTGCTCTGTTTGGTTTGCTATTTTATCATGAAATGCCCGAACCACGCTTGCCTATTGTGCCAATTTATTTAGAAAATCGTAGTTCAGTTCGCAAATGTTACCGTACGCTACGTTTATTTTAGAGTTGACATAATCGTTCATCCGTGCAACTAATTCGATTAACCGTGGATCGTTTTCGCACCACGTATACCCCCAATGGATACGTCAATAAGCCAAATTGACGCATTTGGAGTGAAGAAAATCGACGTGACATCCTTGAGTCAGCGTTACATCCACAAAACATCACTGTTTTGTGCGCTTTATGAGCCGGTGGAATCATTGGTTGTTACTTTTTTAAAAATGAGTTAACATTACCGTCAACGGCGATCGCTATAGAGCCATGATAAGCGATTATTTTGTGCCCCAATTGAATAAATGGGATGTTTATTGAAGACATATTTCTCCAAAAAGACAGCGCCACTTGCCATGCAGCGTGTCCAACAAACGACTTACTGAAAAAAACATTTGGCCAACGCGTTTTTCTCGAAATAAACCAGTGTATTGGTCTACGAGATCGTGCGTCTTAACGCTTTTGGATTATCTTCTTCGGAGGTACGTGAAGTCATTGGTTTATGGTAACAAACTACCAACTATGAACGACTTGGAAGACAACATTGTGCGGACCATTGTCGAGATACGGCTGCCATTGCTTGAAAAAATTGGTTAAAAATGAAATTTGAAACTATGCAATTTTAATTCATTTTAATTCAATTCAAAGTTCTACACCTCCAAAACTAAACCACCACGCATATGTATCTTGTATACACAATTTTATGTGGTCTGCAACACCTCCTTTTGACTTTTGCATACATTTGCACAAACATAATATACCATAATGAGTTTTTCTCAAGAAAGCTTAAAGATTTTGCTCCAAATATTAGATAACAAAATAAAAACAAAAAACAAAAAACAAAAAAAACAACGAGTTGTATTTGTAGTTAATCGCGAAATTTGCATAAAAATGAAATAACAAAAACGAACAACCGAAATGCGCGCTGTCGAGGCCAACGTAATAATTAGTGGCAATAAAATCTTGGAAAAAGCGTGGAAAATTGTAACAAAAAACCAGAAACCATTTCCATTTCCATTAATTGGCCAACTAGCCAAACTGTTCACAGAATGCCAAGAGTGGGAATGAGAGACAAATAGCAGAAATGAGAAAGCGGTAGCCAGAATGGAAGATGTACAATGGAGATAGGCGAGCAAGTTGTAGAAACTACTTGGAAATGCATTCACCTGCTTAGTGTAATGGGAGTTGGCCACGCCTACTTTTCGTTAAAAATGCGTAAACTTAGAAGAAAAAAAAGAATGAAAACGATTACTTCCGTGAAACCGAAATTTGAATACACTTCATTCAAGATAAGAAAAACATCTGCTAATAAAAATATCAAAAAAAAAAAGTTTAAGAGACTCCAGCTCACAGTTTACTTTTTGGGATCTTATGTCTGCTAATATTTGATATATAATGGAGATAGGTAAAAAAAACACGGTTCACTGGTTTACAAATAAAAAAGTTTTTCATGCAAAAACTCGAAAATAAAATAGGCGGTGATATTGTATGTGGGGGCTATATTTTATAGTGTAAGTAGCATATTAATTTTAATAATTTATGAGAAACTCTGTATCGGCTTTCTGCTGAATATCTTAAAACCCAAAATGGAAAAGTGTGCAACAACGGACAGACCGACAGACGAACATGACAAGATCAACTCGTCTGTTCAATAATAAACATAATCAGGCCTGTTCCGGTTCTCACTTTCGGGAAGATTTTGCGAAGGTGAATTCAATAAAATTGTGTGACACGATTTCGCGTTTTGAATTCTCTTCATATTACAACAAGGCCAAAATTCAAATCGCAAAATTAACACAAAGAAGATGTGATCTACAAATAACCGAACTTTTAATTTTAATCATAGAACACATAGCGCCATCTATTAAAGGTTGACAGTGTTAGAAAAGTAAATTTTTCATGCTAATCGTTTGACAGTTTACAAAATGACACACGTTTTAATAACAGCCGTTTTTGTAGTAGTTATGTCGTAAAAACAAAATAGCAAATATTTAATTTTGTTTTGAACTCGGTAAAAAATTTGCTGATACTTACGAATTATTAAAAAAAAAAGTTTATGATGATGATTGTATGAGTCGTACTCAAGTTTACACGTCGTTTACACGATTTAAAAACGGTCGTGATGATTTAAATGATGATCCAAGACCTGGACGACCTGAAGTATCTAATCGTGCTGAGTTTGTGTAAAAAGTAAATGAAATAATCGCTATCGATGCACATTTCACTGTGAGAATGCTGGCAGAAGAATTAAATTCATCTTACTGTATAAATATTAACTACAAATATCATCTAAAAAATATTTGAAGATTTGATTGGATCATAGCTGGTGATGAAACATGGTGTTTTAAATATGATCCTGAAACTAAGCGACAATCTGCACAATGGAAGTCAAAAGACGACCAAAAACCCAAAAAAAATTGCGTTTTCAGAAGTTAAGAATCAAGACAATGTTGGTAACTTTCTTCGATTCCAAGGGTATCCTTCACAAGGAATTTGTTCCAGATGGTCAAACTGTCAATGGAGAATATTATTTACAAGTTTTACATCGTGTGTGGTCGAGAGTTCTACGTGTTTCGCCCGAATATTCCAAAGCAAAGCAGCTGTTTATATTGCATGATAATGCACCACCTGACAAGACCAAAAAAGTCAATGGATTTTTAATGAAAAAACAGATTTGTCTCATCGGTCATCCTCCGTATTCGCCTGATCTATCACCGTGCAATTATTTTCTCTTACCAAAAATGAAAACTGCAATGAAAGCAGCTTTTTACGATGACATTCCAGCCATACCAGCAGCCGTGACACAGGTGCTAAAGAACATCCCAAGAAGCGTGTTTACAAAGTCTATGGATAAATTGGTTGAGCGTTCCAAACGTTGTATTGAGTTAAATGGATCGTATTTGGAATAAACATTAGCTTTGAAACATAATACCATGCTTGTTTTATTTTGTAAGTAAGAAGTTCGTTTATTTTTAGATTTACACCTTGTACGAGTATGTATTTTATCGAAATTACTTTGGCAAATTTTTCCGAAAGTGAGAATCTGAAAAGGTCTGCTATACTTTATGGAATTCTTTGACGCGTTACAAACTTTCAGAGCAACTCATGATTTCCTTTTAACTTTATGTATGAAGGGTAGAAAAATTAAATAACTTCAACAAGCATAAAACAAAAGAAGAAAACTAAATGCCGACTTTAATTAGTTAAAGTGTAGCGCCGTAAATAGAGTTCCTCTTAATATGAAGAGAATCCATAGCAGCGAGGAGAAGAAAAACGCATGCATAATTGATTTCAATATTTAATAATATGAATGAATACAAAAAAAAAACATATTTATGAAAGAGAAAAATAAAAAAAAGAAAAAAACGTTGTATTATTTAATTATAAGTTGCGTATTATAAATATGGAATATATGCATGAGAATAGAGCGCTCCGTCTACGTCCCGCGCTGTTACACTCCATTCAAATCCCGCGGGTCACTTGCGCCTTGCATGATGAAGGTGTGGCAATACGAAAGGCGGTGGTGATAGAGGCGGTGGAGGCGGCTGTGGCAACTCATTTGTGGATTAATTTGTAAATTGGCGCAATAAAATAATTTTAAATGGATACGAATGGCTTCTGCCATTGCCTTACCACACTTCGTTTACTTCGCCTTTGTCAAAGACCCCGAAATGCGGGCGTATTTTCAAGCGCGGGCGTTTGGAGCTGAACGATTCAACGCATCGCAAAAGCCTTAATACTAATTTGCGTAATTAAAGATTATTATATGTTCGGCAATTAAGAATAACATACATATACAAATTTGAATAATTGGAGAAAAACATATTTTTTTGTGTAGTATATACAATATAAGTATGCATACAATTGCATATTCGTAGATAAACTGCGCATACAAGATGTGCCCCACGTAAAACGGAACTTTAAAAAAAAAAAAACTCTCACAATCTGAGCCTCGGAAGTTTGCTGACATTCAGGCTAAACTTCATGACATTTGGTCCACAGAAAGCGAAGTTATTGCATCTGAAGTGACAATAGATTCAGTACAAGCCTTTTGAATAGTGTCTACTTCTACAAATTGCTTGCCATTCATCAGCAAATGCATTTTTCGAAAATAGAAACTTCGCACGGTAGCAAATTAAGCGAATACGGGCAGTGGTTGAGTGAAATTGCAATTTTTGTCGAAAAATCGGTTAACTTGTGCAGAACAAACCGTGCAGACACCTTTCGGTAGCATAAGTGTTTAGTTAAAATGCAATAAATTGATGTCTTGGAAATGCTCAATTGCATTACCATGAATTTCAATAAAGATTTTCATCACTCATGATCAATATTCACCATTAACTTGGTTCATCAATTTCAGTTAACTAAGCTTAAAACATAACATATTATTTACTCTTGGTTTGAAATTCATTTATGGACCGATGCCGCAAACACATTGTAACTTTGAGCGCAATATCTCCGCTTCCTGCGAACCAAAAGTCATGAGGTTTAGCCTGAAAGTAAGGAAAAGCATGACACACAATCGACAATCACATTGTACGTACAATAAAGAACAACTAATTATAATTGTCAGAAGGTCACTTGGAATGTGCTGGCTCATACTCGTAACTGCTAACTTTAATGTCACACACCTTTAAAACTTTTCCAGAACTATTAATAAAGTTTACCACGAAGTTTCTTCTCCGAATATACCTCTCTCTAAGTCTTTTATCGCTGGAAGCTTTTTTTGCAAACCAAATGTTATTTCGGGAAAATGGTTTCGGATAGTTCTATGCCGTAGAAATGATCCTGAGAAATGTGTTGAACGGGCTGAAATAACTGACAAAATTGGTGGTGTGCAAAAAATCACTAAAGTAATCACTTGCAAAATGTTTATATTCTCACAAGTCACAGGCTAAATTTGGTCGGCAATTATTTGAAAGCTGTCTCCGAAACTCTATAACAACTACAAATTAACTTACATTACATTATTGACTTCGTTAACGTCTGAAATTTTAAATAGAATAAAAAAACAAGTATTGAACTAAAATTAAGTTTGAAACCTTTATTTGGCGGTAAATTGTATGCCATTCATATGACCTCCGCAGAGCTTATCGAACAGGCTTACCCTATCGCTCCAATTTTTAATGACTCTGTAGCACATATCGGCTTAGGCAATGGGTCTTGAGTTTGTAATATTGATTCGTTATTTTAATTAACCTATATTTATAGAGAATATGCATTTATCAGTTATTTTGCATCCGGAGACATAAAATGCCTAATACTCGTAGCATAATCGTATCGCCTAAGCAAGCAACGAATGGGACACCTTATTGGCACTCTGTGCGATGCTAGTATATGTGTGGTTCTGCGTGGTGAACTGCAAATATGGGTCACTATGGTTTAATTGGGTAGATGAATTCGTAAAGAAGTGGAATTTTGTAAACTGTAGCATATTTTTAGCGAAGAGGATGTAAAAATCTTCTGAATTCAGTTTACATCTAAGTTTTTTTGAATTAAATTCATTGTCTTGACAAGTAATAAAATAAAGAAATAATGAAGAAATAGAAAAATAAAAATTGGATGAAGAGCTTATTTTGTTGAGTGTTTTCAATAATTTCTTATAACAGGGCTGTAATTTAAAATTTTACTTCTGCATACATTTCATAATTCAGCAGACATGGAATTCCCAAAAATTTCACCGAACATACTGGTCAGCATCTCGGACTGCTTCTGTTTGTCACCATCGGTGTTCTCAAATAGATTTGTTTTTATTGAAAATATATTGTAGTAGTTTTCGTACGCCCATGATTTGATGCGCCTCCACGTTACTTTGCATGTAGTCGATGTGGACTTGTCCGTCTGTCTGTCTGCGTGTTGATGCACATTTTTTCTTATAAAAATGTTTGAGAAATATTGTCTGAACTTCTGTATGGATGCTTATTTTGGTCCTAACTAGATAGAATTTCATATCAATATGTCCCAATTTTAAGGGTATCCCCTATATAAAAAAAATGCATGAAAAACTTATTTATTACAGTTGACAATAACTTGAAATTTGTAGCCCTCCTAAGAACGTGTGTTACCATGAAAAGCCTATTTATTACGGTTGATATCAACGTCAAAATTGATATGGAGTTCTCTTAAGAATGGAAGCCACACATATATATCAATATGCAAGCTGCGCCCACTTTTAGGAATAGCACCCATACAAACCACCCGACCACTTTTGGCTTGTAAGAATGGAAAACACTTTTATTACAGTTGATATCAACATTAAATTTGATATGAAGTCCTCTTAAAAACGAATGGTACACATTTATATCGATAAGCATGCCCAGCTTACTTTGACAGAGAGGCCGTATACAAACCCACCGCCCACGTTTGTACTAAAAATAAAAAACTGTACTGTCAATGTCAACTTGAAATTGTAAATGTTGGTTTGGCTATGAACAGAAGCATCACAACTATATATTAATAGGCATATCCTACCCAGTTGTAAGCGTATAGCTGCTAAGCACATAAATTGTGTGAATGGTATCAAAGTTCTTTTTTCTATGGTTTTTCTTTTCAAGTTTAGTTGATGTAAATTATATAATCTTTTAATAGTAAAATCAGAGTAGGAGGCTGCGCCGGACTTACGTTTGAAAATTAAAACAAGAAAAAACGTTAACTTCGGTTGAACCGAAGCTCTAATACCATGCACACGAAATTTTAAATCGTATTGTAAAACATAAACGTGGAGGGTTTAAATAGGGCTACCCCAAAAAGTGGGCGGTACTCGCTTAGCAGTAGATGTGTAGGAAGCGACCATCTGTAAGACGCCACCACATAGAAATTAAAGTTGATATTGACGTTTTGCATACAAATGAATAAAAGTGCGCTGTGGTGGGTCAATCTTGATACTCTACTAAACTACAATAAAAATAAGTATATGTGTTAAATTTCAACTGGATAGCATAAAAATTGGTACCAAAAAATGCGCAACAACATACAGACAGGTAGACGGACAGACAGACAGACAGGCGGACATGGCTAGATCGACTCGTCTCGTCGAGCTGATCCAAAATATATATACTTTATGGAGTCTACGATGGCTCCTTTAATGCGCTACAATCTTTCAGACAAACTGATAATACCATTTCACACTATGTGTAAAATTTCAACTGTCAGTTAATTTCTGAATTCAGATACGTAACCAGCAGCAAAGTCTACATGACATTTATCCATCTGATGCCTTTAATACATTTTTGTTATTCAGCGCAAACATTTTATGTTTTAATTTTTTTTTAATTCAAAAAAATATATGGGAGGTAATGCATTCGACAGTTGTAAATGTCATAAACAAAATAAAAGAACATTTTTTGTGTAACTCTGTGTGTGTGTATAACAATTAAAAAATAAACAATCGAGCTGTGATAACTCTCATAGACCTTTCTTCTTATTATTTCACGGCATCTTAGTCTATAGAGCCCGGTCAGGGACCAAAATTCTGATCATAGCACTCTGAGCGTCAACGATTTTTGATTCATCGATTTCTTCGGAAAGATCTCTGCAGATTTTATAAACGATTTCCTTAGTAAGCTTTACGGAATTCTTACGCTTCTTAATAACTTTCGATGAAGCTGATATTGCGTGCAGTTTGGATTTTCCAATATACTTCTAAATTAACATAAAAAATAAACCAAATAAAATGTCGAATGTGCTTCTCCTTCAACCAATTCAAAACACTTACCTTAGGTTTATTCTTATTTATTTTTCCCATTTTGTACAAGAATGTATTTTCTGATATTTTTCCTGTTTTGTGATATACACTATTTACGAGTACAACGAGTTTTCCTTAAATATATTTGACACTCTTCGAAAAGAACCTGTACCTGTCAAGTATCAATAAGCTACTATGATTGAAATTGATGTTTTGTAATTTTATTATTTAAATCAAATTAAAAAATTGGCTGTAATCTCCCTCATGATGTCGGTACGTACAGGTCTTTTTTAAGGTTTCTATGACCAAAAAATATTTGCCTTGTCTCGGCATCGGTTGATGGTAAAAATGCCATTTTTAATAAAAAAAAAAAAAATTTTAAAAATCGGTTACAAGTGTCGTTCGATAATGCTTTCGCATGCACACACCTTTCGGTATTCGAATCATTCGATCAAAATGCGATAAATTGATATTTTAGAAATGCTTGATGCCAAGTTCATGAATTTCAATGCAGATTTTGTCTGATCTTTAATGAATTTACGCACAGTTTTGATGGAATCTGTGGCGGATTTCGGGTGGTTACTATTTATGTCCTCACGACCATTTGTACATCGCGTAACTCTGTCATAAACAATTTATTATCATAAACTTGATTTATCAATTGAAACGATTCGGTGACATTTTGAACCAAGTTTAAAACAAAATTTAGTATAGGTTCTTTTTTCGATGAGCAATTATTAAGTGGAATTTGGAAAGCATGTACCTTTCCAACACTAGAAAATACTATATTCCAAAAGTCATGTTTATTTTCATAACCCAACAACATATTGCAGCGATATGTGAGCAAAATTGTAGAGTAAACACTTTTTGTGCTTGTAGGTTGAACACTGTTTGTTATACTCCTTATCTATAGAGCAAAATGGTATATTAAGTTTGTACAATTGTAGGTAACAGGCAGAAAGAGGCATGGTAGACCACATAAAGTATATATATATATATATATATATATATATATATATATATATATATATATATATATATATATATATATATATATATATATATATATATATATATATATATATATATATATATATATATATATATATATATATATATATATAGAGAGAGAGAGAGAGAGAGAGAGAGAGAGAGAGAGAGAGAGAGAGAGAGAGAGAGAGAGAGAGAGATATATGAGTGAGTGAGTGAGTAGTAGTAGTAGTAGTAGTAGTAGTATATATATATATATATATATATATATACTTTATGTGGTCTACCATGCCTCTTTCTGCCTGTTACCTACAATTGTACAAACTTAATATACCATTTTGCTCTATAGATAAGGAGTATAACAAACAGTGTTCAACCTACAAGCACAAAAAGTGTTTACTCTACAATTTTGCTCACATATCGCTGCAATATGTTGTTGGGTTATGAAAATAAACATGACTTTTGGAATATAGTATAGCACCCATACAAACCACCCGACCACTTTTGGCTTGTAAGAATGGAAAACACTTTTATTACAGTTGATATCAACATTAAATTTGATATGAAGTCCTCTTAAAAACGAATGGTACACATTTATATCGATAAGCATGCCCAGCTTACTTTGACAGAGAGGCCGTATACAAACCCACCGCCCACGTTTGTACTAAAAATAAAAAACTGTACTGTCAATGTCAACTTGAAATTGTAAATGTTGGTTTGGCTATGAACAGAAGCATCACAACTATATATTAATAGGCATATCCTACCCAGTTGTAAGCGTATAGCTGCTAAGCACATAAATTGTGTGAATGGTATCAAAGTTCTTTTTTCTATGGTTTTTCTTTTCAAGTTTAGTTGATGTAAATTATATAATCTTTTAATAGTAAAATCAGAGTAGGAGGCTGCGCCGGACTTACGTTTGAAAATTAAAACAAGAAAAAACGTTAACTTCGGTTGAACCGAAGCTCTAATACCATGCACACGAAATTTTAAATCGTATTGTAAAACATAAACGTGGAGGGTTTAAATAGGGCTACCCCAAAAAGTGGGCGGTACTCGCTTAGCAGTAGATGTGTAGGAAGCGACCATCTGTAAGACGCCACCACATAGAAATTAAAGTTGATATTGACGTTTTGCATACAAATGAATAAAAGTGCGCTGTGGTGGGTCAATCTTGATACTCTACTAAACTACAATAAAAATAAGTATATGTGTTAAATTTCAACTGGATAGCATAAAAATTGGTACCAAAAAATGCGCAACAACATACAGACAGGTAGACGGACAGACAGACAGGCGGACATGGCTAGATCGACTCGTCTCGTCGAGCTGATCCAAAATATATATACTTTATGGAGTCTACGATGGCTCCTTTAATGCGCTACAATCTTTCAGACAAACTGATAATACCATTTCACACTATGTGTAAAATTTCAACTGTCAGTTAATTTCTGAATTCAGATACGTAACCAGCAGCAAAGTCTACATGACATTTATCCATCTGATGCCTTTAATACATTTTTGTTATTCAGCGCAAACATTTTAATTTTTAATTTTTTTTTAATTCAAAAAAATATATGGGAGGTAATGCATTCGACAGTTGTAAATGTCATAAACAAAATAAAAGAACATTTTTTGTGTAACTCTGTGTGTGTGTATAACAATTAAAAAATAAACAATCGAGCTGTGATAACTCTCATAGACCTTTCTTCTTATTATTTCACGGCATCTTAGTCTATAGAGCCCGGTCAGGGACCAAAATTCTGATCATAGCACTCTGAGCGTCAACGATTTTTGATTCATCGATTTCTTCGGAAAGATCTCTGCAGATTTTATAAACGATTTCCTTAGTAAGCTTTACGGAATTCTTACGCTTCTTAATAACTTTCGATGAAGCTGATATTGCGTGCAGTTTGGATTTTCCAATATACTTCTAAATTAACATAAAAAATAAACCAAATAAAATGTCGAATGTGCTTCTCCTTCAACCAATTCAAAACACTTACCTTAGGTTTATTCTTATTTATTTTTCCCATTTTGTACAAGAATGTATTTTCTGATATTTTTCCTGTTTTGTGATATACACTATTTACGAGTACAACGAGTTTTCCTTAAATATATTTGACACTCTTCGAAAAGAACCTGTACCTGTCAAGTATCAATAAGCTACTATGATTGAAATTGATGTTTTGTAATTTTATTATTTAAATCAAATTAAAAAATTGGCTGTAATCTCCCTCATGATGTCGGTACGTACAGGTCTTTTTTAAGGTTTCTATGACCAAAAAATATTTGCCTTGTCTCGGCATCGGTTGATGGTAAAAATGCCATTTTTAATAAAAAAAAAAAAATTTTAAAAATCGGTTACAAGTGTCGTTCGATAATGCTTTCGCATGCACACACCTTTCGGTATTCGAATCATTCGATCAAAATGCGATAAATTGATATTTTAGAAATGCTTGATGCCAAGTTCATGAATTTCAATGCAGATTTTGTCTGATCTTTAATGAATTTACGCACAGTTTTGATGGAATCTGTGGCGGATTTCGGGTGGTTACTATTTATGTCCTCACGACCATTTGTACATCGCGTAACTCTGTCATAAACAATTTATTATCATAAACTTGATTTATCAATTGAAACGATTCGGTGACATTTTGAACCAAGTTTAAAACAAAATTTAGTATAGGTTCTTTTTTCGATGAGCAATTATTAAGTGGAATTTGGAAAGCATGTACCTTTCCAACACTAGAAAATACTATATTCCAAAAGTCATGTTTATTTTCATAACCCAACAACATATTGCAGCGATATGTGAGCAAAATTGTAGAGTAAACACTTTTTGTGCTTGTAGGTTGAACACTGTTTGTTATACTCCTTATCTATAGAGCAAAATGGTATATTAAGTTTGTACAATTGTAGGTAACAGGCAGAAAGAGGCATGGTAGACCACATAAAGTATATATATATATATATATATATATATATATATATATATATATATATATATATATATATATATATATATATATATATATATATATATATATATATATATATATATATGTATGTATGTATGTATGTATGTATGTATGTATATATATATATATATATATATATATATATATATATATATATATATATATATATATATATATATATATATATATATATATATATATATATATATATATATATATATATATATATATATAGAGAGAGAGAGAGAGAGAGAGAGAGAGAGAGAGAGAGAGAGAGAGAGAGAGAGAGAGAGAGAGAGAGAGAGAGAGAGAGAGAGAGAGAGAGAGAGAGAGAGAGAGAGAGAGAGAGAGAGAGAGAGAGAGAGAGAGAGAGAGAGAGAGAGAGAGAGAGAGAGAGAGAGAGAGAGAGAGAGAGAGAGAGAGAGAGAGAGAGAGAGAGAGAGAGAGAGAGAGAGAGAGAGAGAGAGAGAGAGAGAGAGAGAGAGAGAGAGAGAGAGAGAGAGAGAGAGAGAGAGAGATATATATATATATATATATATATATATATATATATATATATATATAGATAGATATATGAGAGAGAGAGAGAGAGAGAGAGAGAGAGAGAGAGAGAGAGAGAGAGAGAGAGAGAGAGAGTATATATATATATATATATATATATATATATATATATATATGTATATATATACATTCTTGATCAGCATCTGTAGCTGAGTCGATATAGCCATGTCCGTCTATCCGTCTGTTTGAACATTGAGATCTTTGAGACCTTAAAAGATAGAGACGTCAAGTTAGATATTTCAACTCTCGTATTCCTTCTTAGGAAATCCGATTTTATAACTCTTACAACAATATTTTATGTCAGGATCGGCGAGCAATGAAAAACAAGCAAGAATGAAGCTTCAATGCCCTTCACAAAATAATCGCCAAATTGCTGTATATGCTGTATAGCTGCATATGCTTAAGTCACTTATTTTACCATATGGAGAGACAAACCACAGCAAAAAAAAAAAAACGCTGTGCCATGTGATACAGTGGCCTGATTTCAAGCATTCCGGTATAATTATAAGAAGCGTCCATACAAAATTTTATCTAAATCGTCTATTTAAATAAATCCATGTAACAAAAATTCATTCAATCTAACAATACCAAAATTCCTTTCAAATGTACATTAGGAGGCTATAGATGAAAAATTAATGGTTAGAGATATAATACCGTTATTAATGTATCAAACTCACATTTTTAATATTCGATTCCTCTTCTTTATGTTATAAAAATTCCGGTGCAGTGCATAGCAATTCCCAACACTTTCAATTTATCGTTTGCTACTCAAACATAAGATTAAAACTACAAACTATTGTATTTATGTACATATGTACATACATCATAACGAACCGCAGACTTTAGCAGACGCCAGTGACGTATTCATCCGTTTAATTACAATAAGAGTATAGAAATTATCCTTCTGCTGACCACAAAATTGGAATGCGACGTTCTAGTGCGTCTACTTTTATTGTACTTTGTGATATCTCCGTTGTCCTTGACACTCACTGTCCGAGACAGACCGTTCAAAATGTGGTCACGTAACTTCAATCGTTTTTTAAATGCACAAACCACAAGATACAAACCGAAATGGCATTAAAATGAAATGTTTATGAAATTATAAACACATTTTTATTGAAAACAATTTCCATGTGCAAAACCATAAGGACAGACATAAGATGTTCGTATAACGTCAAAAAAATATGTACAATATATACCGCAAAATATGTAATTGATCGTATGAACCCTCGCACAGTGAGTCAGAATTGGACAAAAAACATTTTATTTCTTGAATTCGAAAAATCGAGCTAAAACCATATGATCAATTTCAGTATAATTACAAACGTTGGCATACCAGACAAGTAATGGAATTCTAAAGTGTATGTGATATAAGTTTTTTTTATATCAACTATCTACACATATCGTAGAATATTTTAGTCTGGAAAGTATCTGTTCAAGAGAAACTTTAACACTTGTATGAGTCCATACTCTTTTCTTTTAGAGGAACACTTTTAAAACTTTACATCATGGTAGATCCTAGTGCCTGGAGTTTTACAATAGACCTATTAATACCTTGTATGCGTGACAGATCAAATAAATTATGTCTATTCTTAATTAGTATTAAAAGTCGAGTCGATCAAGATATGTCCGTCTGTCTGTCTGTCTGTCTGTTTGACCAACGAGGTCTTATAAACTATATGAAAAAGAGCCTTTAAATTGGGATACTTATACGCTCTTTTTATTTAAATGGAGTTTATTAAGTGAACATCCCAATCCCAATATAACGTTTAGGGCCCATACAAACCTGTCACCATTTTTGCGTTTTTGTATGCAGTTTTTGTTGTAGCCTGCACTCATATAGTAAAAAGGTATATTAGGTTTGTGCAAATGTATGTAACAGGCAGAAAGAGGACTCTGGACTTCATAAATTGTATATATTCTTGATATAGTTATGGCAGATACCCCCCATTTTTGAATTTCTGTTTGAAATCTTTTTTAACTATATATATTATTTGTCAATGGTGTTCTTTGTCGCTACGTCATAGCTTCCATAATACTTAATCGAAACCACTGATTGAGCCTTCATTTTGAAGGCCTAATACCCTTCACCGCTTATGATGAAAAAAAAAAAGATGCACTGGAAAAGTGAGAGAAAAGCCAAAATTTAGTGCAACTCAGCAACTACTTGACAGACCGTTACGAAATTCATTGTGTTACCATCGTTCGTGAGAAAGTTTCTAGCTATATACCATTTGGGAAAATTGTGCGGTGCCACGCCATCGAATAGAAGACAACATTCGTCATATCTCAGCTATTAATTGTCCGATCGTTGTGAAATTCATATAGAACTACTATCGTTTAGGGGAATCTTTCTGACTATACCAAATATCTACATTGTTATTGTAATTAAGATAACATTATAACTAGCGTTTTCAATGTCACAGAAATCAATATAAAAAAAAATCGTTCGCAATTCTATTCAACGGCGTTTTTATGTACTAAAAACGGCAATTCTACAACAATTAATGAATGTCTTTTGCAATTTGTTACCAGTAGATAAAAAGATTTACTTCAAATCTGATTATGACCAACGTGAAGAAACAACCCATGCTGAATTCTTTAACTCCTTAAACACATTTTGGTTTACCAACTCACAAATTGCTTTTAAACAAAATATTATGTTAATTAGAAATCAGAACGCTTAACAGAGATTAATTAATCGTGCACGATTAGTGTTAACTCACTTAGGTGAGAACACTATCACTGCTAAATTGATTCACTCCGTTAAAACTGTGCTCATACCCTGCATTACCTCACACTTTTCCCATCCTACAACTATGCTTTTTCAAATGACGATAAATCAATTCCTAATAAAGGTAGCCTTCGTTATGGCTATTAATAAATCGCAAGGTCAGACGCTCAAAATAACTGTATTGTACCTTTTTCACGAGTCAATGATATTCATATTTGTATTTGAAACCGATACAGCCAAAAAGTAAATTATCACTTCTAACATTGTTTTTAAAGAAGTTTTGTTAAAAAGAAAAAAATCATATCTGTTCCTTGAATAGTTTACAATTGAACATGTACATGCTTTAAAAAAAATACGTTTCATTAATAAATACATGCATTTAGTTGATTTGACATTATATAACCATTCGGTGTCCGACCACCATGCGAATTATTTGGTCTGTGCGAATTTAGTTGGTAATCAAAGTAGAAACGTCAAATTTGGTGTACCTTACGTCAATACTAATAAAAAATGCCGCGTATAACCAGATCGGACCACTAAAGATAATCTATGGTTCATATATGGAGCATTTAACAAGGTACATGGTATGTCAAAGTACCACGCCACACTCGAGCGTATCGTTATTTGTTGTTTCCTTTGAACTTGGGTATGTAAAACCCACCACTTGTTTATAATGAAATGCAATCCGAAGCAAATCGAAAGTTAGAAAAGACATCAAGAAAAGCTGTTGATGTGTTACAGCGGCTGTGACTGAAATTAATGTATACAGTTTATTTGTTTTACATTTAGTTTTTGAGAAATGTGAAAATGCCTACTAAAATGCCATTGTTAAATTATAAAAACAAAAATTATTCAGAAATTCGTAATGCAAAAATTAATAATAAAAACGTGTTTTTACGATGCTTTTGCCCCACAGTTGATTGATCGATCCGATCAAACACATACTCGTGTGCATGTATCTTTATCTCTTTCGTTTTCGTTTAAGCTTTGGCCTACTCGCTCTCTCTTACACTAAGCATGAGCGCCCCCGAAAAAGAAATATAACGGATCTTTTAATTATGTTCGAACTCAATTTAAAGCGTATTAACAAGCCTAATAATCATCATAATCAGAGTTAGCGAGAGAGGATCAGAGGAACACTAGTCAAGCGAATTACTTCCACTTTATACGAATGAACTCGCCTGGCGAGGGAAGACGACGCATATCTCAATAATTATGCCAAATTGCGACTACGTGCTGCACCTTGTGCGCCATTCGTCCTTTGGGCGATACGTGAGATGAGTTGCTGTGTGATGATACGACGATACGACGTCCTTCAATCGGGTCCTACGAGTCGCCGTCATCAACTTTCACTCTCAAATAAAAAGCTGTACGTGACATACAGACAAAACGGTTAGCTATTCATTCACCCGCATTCTCAGCGAACTGATACAATAATGCCGCCGCACAATTACAAAAAGCGAAACGATCAATCGATCGAGCGATCGATAATGATCAACCGAACAATCAATTCCGATAAAACGATTTGACCTTAACATTCTTCATTGATTCAATATTTGCTTGTAGAGTTGTTTGTTGGGAATGCTTGCAAATCAAATTTAGGCGCAAACTTTTAAAATACTTTTGTTCGTTCAGTATGAGTTCAAACTGCATATTAAATTAGTTATATTTATTATCAAATTGTCCGTGCATACAAAGCTGGCAGCAATTGAAAGCGACAAAAAAAAAAACAAAAAATGTTGAAATTAAATTATCGTACAAAAAAATGCATTTATTATACGTGTGTAAGTAGTGTTGTGGCATCATCATCTGCATAATCGTTATATTATCAGCATCATTAAATGAACATCACCATCACATTATGATTATTCGTATTATAGTCAAGCGAAACGAAAACATTGCGAATATAAAATCAAATTCATGTATAGAATCGCACATAAAATCATTGTCAGACGATAGTATCATTTCTTCTTAGCATCCTTTAGACCAGCACCGGCGTTAAACTTAAAGAAAATGATGTCACCATCCTCGACTGTGTAGTTGCGTCCCTGCTGACGGTACTTGCCGGCAGCCTTTGCAGCCGCTTCGGAGCCCTCCTCCTTAAAGTCCTTAAAGTGCATGACTTCGGCCATAATGAAGCCTTTCTCGAAATCGGTGTGTATGCGACCAGCTGCTTGTGGTGCCTTAGTGCCTTTTTGTATGGTCCAGGCTTTAACCTCATCCGGACCAGCGGTGAAGAAGTACTCCAGCTGCAGTGCTTTGTAACCGGTAACAATAATCTTATCCAGTTGACTCTTGACCTTCATTTCATCCTCGTAGGCCTTACGCTCCAAATCGTCCTTATCGACAAGTTCATGCTCAAAGGCGCCTGAGAAGGGTATGATTATAGCACCGGGATCATGCTTGTCAACCCATTCCTTAATCTTAGGCAGCCACTTGTTTTTCTTGCGTATGAAATCCTTGTCAGACAGATTGACCAAATAGATCACGGGCTTCGATGTGAGGAACATGTATTTGTTAAGTGTTTCAATCTGAATTAAGAAAGAAAAAAAAAGCAAGTGATTTTCAATTAGTTTAGTTGACAAAAAGGAAACAAGAGAAGTTTTAAAAACATGTATACATAGTAGTAGTATGTAGCGAAACAAAAGAAGTCTAACGGCGTCAAAAATCGAATGATTTAGGCGATCAAATGAATTCTTCAAAAGGTGAAATACCATGTTATGGAAACTTCTTGCGCAATAAAGACCAAATTGATTGTAGTGAATGGTCAGCTGTATTTAATTGTGGTGTGTGCTGGAAATGTCGGGTAATTAACAAGTTGGAGTCATCAGAAACACTTTCACTTCCAGCAGTGTTATAATCCATAGAGCGTGCATTACGATGATCCACAAGCGTTTCCAGATCCGTGAATCATCCCTAAATTTCCAATTACTAGCACAGTAGAACGATTACAATCTACCTTTTGATAGGCGAAACCATATACAATTTCAAGTTTACATTGACCGTATATTTCTTCTTTTTCATGCAAAATGTGGGTGGTGGGTTTGTATGGGGTTATCTCCAGAAGTGGCCGGGACACACCCACTGATATATACATACATTCCTACGAATCCACCAGAACAAAATTCAGATTGATATCCAGTGTAATAAGAAAGTTTTCATACAAAAGTGGATGCTGGGTTTGTATGAGGGCTACACCTAAAAGTGGGCGTGACACACTGATTTGGAACTGTTTAGGACCGAAATAAGCCTCTTTACCGGATTTAAGCCAAATATGTTTAACGGTTGAAAGGACGTTTCGAAAAGCCTTGCAGTTCAATACCTTCAGCGAATTATAGAGCAAACAACAGTTTATTTCTGTAAATAAGTTTTGCCAACTTTACAGGATTTTTGGTCAGTTCGTTGCACCGCTTCTGTAACATTAGTTTGAAATTTCTCAAGTTATTTTATTGGGATCATTATAAAAATAAGCAAAGAATTAGCACTATATGATATTAAAAATTAGCAATATTGAGTGTTAGCAGGGCGAGGGTGGTCAAAATGGCCAAAAATTGCGTTACGTAATACCTGAACGGCAGCTTGCCACAAACTTTTAACTTTCATTCAGCATCATGGAATTTAGTTTCATCTTTACCGGGGTATCTTCAGTGAAAATTGGTTTAGCTTTTGCCTGTAGTATTTATCCAATTAGGTGTAAACTTGTGTTCACGTTGATTTAAAAACCACTTATACAATCTCATATGTGGAAATCCATCAAGCATTTTAGACTACAGTAATATTAAAACAATTAAAAACCCTCTTTTTTCCTTTATTGTCGACCTTATACAAAAATAGCACTCCCGCAATAAAGACGAATTCAACAATATCAAATATATTAGAGTCCATCAAGCAGTTTAGACTACAGAGTGTGCAGTGGTTGTTTTCGAATCACTTCTTATTAAGTGCGTATAGAACCAATCATCCCAACGACGGCACCCTCACGAAAACTGTTCCAAGTCGTGTTGACATTAGAAGTTACAAAACGAGTATATCTCGATGCGCATCTCATGATCATATAGAGAAATGTGTTTATATATGCGATTGGGTTCAATTGCATAAAGATGCGGTTGAACAGTATTTAACTCTCTCAGGGACAATATTGTACTTGGTGGCAGGTCGCCACCTATTTATGAGTGTGAACAACGTCTCCCTCGTAGCACCAGGTCTAAATTAACACAGTTAAGATGCGGAAGGAGTAATATGCTCGAGTGTTACAGGGAGCGGATCGGGATCAGCACCAATGATTGCTGTCCTGAGTATGGTCAATCGCCATACAACACGACACACCTTTTCAACTGTCTGTCCCGAC
Source organism: Leucophenga montana (assembly GCA_035044765.1). Lineage (NCBI taxonomy): Eukaryota > Metazoa > Arthropoda > Insecta > Diptera > Drosophilidae > Leucophenga > Leucophenga montana. The sequence goes on from JAWNNQ010000745.1 coordinate 157,324, forward strand.
CGACGCAATTGTTATTCCACGTTATACCCGTACCATAGTCACAAAATACCACAGTACCAGAAATTGCTATACAAAGTTTAAAACAAGTCTTAAGATACGCTAGCATATAGGTTGTTTTTTTTTTAGTTGTTTCATTTATAGACAGGGATTAAACTGTCATAAACTAGTCAGATCTGGCAACGCTATTGACATTTGTGGTTAGTTCGGTTTGCCATTTTATCATGAATAGACAAACTAACGTCAGAACGACGCTTGCAAATTGTACAAATTTATTTCAAAAATCGTGTTTCAGTTCGATTAACCATGGATAATTTTCGCACCACGTATGTTCTAAATGTTAATACGCATCCGCAAAGATGTCGTACAATGCGCGCCGAAGAAACAATTGGTGCTGTAGAGCATAGTATTAAGGAGGACACAAATGAATAGATCCGCCATCGCACATTGCAATTGGAACTGTGTGCAACCCTTTTTGGAAAATTTTACATAAAGATCTCGGTCTACGACCTTATAATATCCAGCTGGTGCAAGACTTAGGGCCGAATTACCATTGTTTGCGTCGGTCATTCGGTCAATGGGATGAAAATCAATTTGAAGTCAACCCACTACCCACTGTTTTATCGCAATACTCTGTTCAGTGATGAGGCGCATTGTTACCACCGTTACATCCACAAAAAATCACTGTTTTGTGCGCTCTATGGGCCGGTGAAATCATTGGTCCTAACTTCTTTTAAAATGAGGCCGGTGGGAACATTACAATTAACGCGTTATTTCTCGAAATGGATCAGTCAATTAGGCACAGAGATCGTGCGATTTAACACCTTTAGATAATTTTCTCTGAGGTGACGTGAAGTCAGTGGTTTATGCGTACAAACCAGCAACTTTGGGCGACTTGGAAGACAACATTGGGCGAACCATTGTCGAGATACGACCTCCATTACTTGACAAAGTGGTTGAAAATCGTCCGACATCATATTTAAACACTCATTACACTAATGACACATAAAATTATCTTTATCATAAAGAAAATTTTTCAATTTTAAATTACGTAATTACGTAATTATAATTCGATTCAAAATTATACACCTCACAAAACACACTGTGCGAGCGTTGAATATATCGAATTTCGTTTCTACTAAACATCATTTGCGAGACGTCTTAGTTTACCTGTTTAATTGCAAGTGTAACCGAACGCTATTGGAAACTTAGATTTCATCAATTAAAACCTATCAGTTTTGGTTTAAACGATTTAAAAATGCCGATTTCTACAGAAGCATTCAGACCCACCAACAAAGTTCGAATATGAAAACCTAACTGAACAAGCCATACGCTCTTATAGGGACAATATTATATTAGGTGGAAGACCTCCGCCTATTAGTGAGAGTGAAAAACATCTTCCTCGTAGCACCAGGACGAAACTTGCACAGTTAAGATCCGGATGGAGCGTTATGCTCGAGTGCTACAGGGAAAGAATTGGGTTAAACAATACTAATTGCTGCCCTGATTGCGGTCAATCACCGCATGATACAATTCATTTGTTCAATTGCCCGTCCCATCCGACACGATTGAGCCCCTTTAGACCTCTGGTTACGACCAGTTGATGTTGCTTTTTTCCTAGACCTTGACACCTGAGGTTGCATTTCGGTCTATCTTTCATTTACATTCATAAATAGCTTTGCACTACTACATTCATTCATATATAATAAATTGTGTATATATATTTCCTGATGCAGCTCACACGAAGCTGTTACAACAACAACATCAACGAAAATTTTGAAGATGAAAAATTGAATACATTGCTTGACTAAAATTTATGTCAAACTCAAAATGAACTTACAAAATCGTTGGGAGTTACTCGCCAGGCCAATTTATATCGTTTATATGCACTTTATATGGTTCAAAAGCAAGGAAGTTGGGTGCCTAACGAATTTGAACCAAGAAACGTCGAAAGGCTTTTTGTTACATGCAAATAACTGCTCCAACGGCAAAAAAAGAAAGACTTTTATGCATTGTAACGTGGCTGGTGACGAAGCTGAATATCGATGGTTCCAAACTCATGCTCTGTATTTGGTTAGATCAGCTGGGAGTGATTTATTATGAGCTGGTCTAACCTAAAAAAAACACAGGAGATCACAGGGGATCGCTACCGACTACAATTGTTACGTTTAAGCCAATCATTGAAGTATAAACGTCCATTATTCGAGTAGATGTACGATACAGTGATTTCGCAGCACGATAATACTCGGCCTCATGTTGGACAGTTGGTAAAAACGCTGAAATGGAAAGCTCTATCCACCCGCCGTATTCTTTAGACATTGCTCCTACTGATTTCCATCTATTCCGATCGAAGACTGATGGCCTGGCTGACCAGCACTTCCGAAATTACAGCGAATGCAAAAATTGGTACGGGTAAAATTCTAACTTCTACTGTGCAATAGTGAGTAAAGATAACTATAGAGAACTAAATTCATTAATTGATTAAACCTAATCCGGTATGTTTTCTCATATGTGCTACCAAATAATTTAACTTCTTCTTAATCGTCGCTAATACTTTTTGCAATAAATTGTATGCAAACAAATAAATTAAATAATAAAGAATATGACAGACGAATTTGGCTTAATCAAATCGTCTCGTTCGCTTAATTAAGGCAATTACTATGAAAAATATACTTACGTCATGTGCATTCCAGTCGGCAAAACGTAAATGTTTCTTCTCATCGACCAGTATGTTCTTAATCTTAACCATTGAATCATACTCGGGCTTTAGTTTCTTATCGCCACCGCGTGCCACAACCTTCTCGAGCTTATCAAGATTCTGCAACATTTTCTCTTCATCCTTGAGACGCAACTCCTCAGAGATGATGTCAAGATCACGCACCGGATCCACTTCACCCTCAACGTGTGTAACATCTGGATCCTCAAAGGCACGACACAAATGAAAGATAGCATCGCAAGCGCTGATGTGTGAAAGAAAAGCATTGCCTAGACCCTGACCCTCGGCAGCGCCCTTGACAAGACCAGCAATATCTACAACATTTAGATAAGCTGGCACTTTGCTGTAAGCATAAAAAAAGAAAATCTAAGAATGAGTAACTGCATTGCATATCAACTAAACGTAATGCTCACCTGGCTGGTTTATGGTATTCGCATAGAAAATCGTAACGATCATCCGGCACTGGTACCCTATGTGCTGATCAAGAATTAAGAAGAACAAAAAAAAATTACAGGTTAGTGCATATATTGTCAAAGCGGCGCCAACGCAGAGGCTTAGTTTAGCTTACGGCGCTCTTCTCTACTATGCTAAAGAGTTTCAGCTATGATTTTGCAAAATTATGTACCAAGCCAGGGCAACTGCTGCCTGTTTTCCATTCTACTATTGCATCTCGCAAAAAACAAAAAAAAAAAAAAAAAATAAAAAAGGTTAAGTTCGGTTGAACCGAAGTTTTAATACCATTCACACGAAGTTTTAAGTTGTTTTAGGCAGCTTTACAAAAAAATAAACTTAGTTTTGTGGGAGCTACATGTAAGAGTGAGTGGGACACACCAAAAAATACCACCATATCAAGTATCAAGTATTTTGTCTATAATGAAGAAGATTTTAATACGAAATCCGAACAGCATGTGGTAGGTTTGTATAAAAAGCTACCATAGCAAGGTTAAATTGACTACAATAAAAAGTTGTTCACTGAAAAAGCAAAAAGTGGGCGGGTGGGGAAGTGGGGAACTTCTTCCATTGATATTTATGTGAATAAGAAGTCATTATGTTAAATTTCAAGTCGATATTGGGTAATTTGTATGGGGGCCTCAAAAATGGCGTGTCACATTATAATATGGATACTCTATTTAACTGTAATGAAAATTGATACCCAATAAAATGCGGAATAATATCTAAACAGACAGACAGACGGTATAGCTAGATCGACTCGTCTCATCAAGCTGATCAAGAATATACATATATATATATATATATATATATATACTTTATGAATATTTATACTTTATATATATATATACTGTATCGATGCCTCTTTTAAGACGTAACACATTTTCCGACAAAATGATAATACCATTTCGTACTATGTGTGATTGGTATAAAAAAGCTAACAAGCGCGACAAAAGCGCAGCATCCTCAAAAAAAAAAAAATGCATTGCGTGTGCATGTGGCAAATGAACGATCTCTCGATCGATCGATGAAACGTTGAAATAAGCAAGCAAGCAAGCGAACCATCAACGCTTCACCTTATCGATCAATGCAATGAATCGAACGATCGATCGAACCAATCATTGCAATTTTCTATAATTTTGTGCAATTACAAACGCCGCCAGCCATGATGGCAGCCATACCAGTTGATTCGAATACACTTTGCTGCCGCTTAAACTGCTCAATGCCCGGCTCACTGGCTTGGACGCTGGCCTGGTCTGGCCTGGCTGGCTTGCTGACCAACCAAACCGATCAGTTCGGAACGCATGCAAAATGAAGTCGATCAAATTAAGATGCCCGCAATTTGCATATGAAATTGTTTTGCATTATTATTTCTTTTTGTTTTTTTTTTTTGTTTTTGTTGGTCTTTCGACCAACTGAAAATAATGAAAATTGGAGTTACGCCCATTGTTGCTTACTGTGGCCAACGGCAGCCGAACTACAGCTCTACAGCGGATTGCAGCCACTGACTGTCAAATCTAGTTTTGGTTGGAATGCTTTTGGATCTTGGAACTTAGAAAAAAAAAAAAAAATTGCATAATTTAGGGTAAAAAGTAATAATTTAAAATAAGTTGTAAATAGGCAAATAGGGCGGCGGCGGCGGCGCGGTCAGCGGAAGCAGCCAAAAGCGAACCTCAGTTGTACGAATAGAGCACCACTAAGACTTTTTTGAATGCATCTAATGCATTCAACAGAAGATTATTGAACTGTATGCCGCAGCAGCGACTTCTGCTGCTCCCAGCTATAAATATTTAAATTACAATGATTAAATTTCAAGTGGCCATTGGCAATTGCAAACTCGAAGTCGGCCAGGAAGCTGCTTCAGGGGAACAATTATGTCATCGCCTAGCGGAGCCAGCGCCCAATCACAAAATTACTTTGACCGTAGCGGCTAAAGTGTAGCAAATATATACATGTGTGTACATAAATAGATAAAAATAAGAGAAAATCTTAACTTAGTAAAACTAAAGCTGTCAATGAGTACCGATGAACTCAACATATACATTTTACAATGGACGAACTAATTCGTTAGAATGAAAATAAAATATTATTCAATATAATTTCTTCCTAATTTAAAAAGTCTGAAGTTTGGTAAAAGGTCAAGCGTCTGACCCAAGGTTTTAAGCCTGGAGATTCTATTTGCAAGGACAATTATGGAAGTTTGGTTACAGATGCACACGAATTACTATCACAGACTATGTAGAAGTTACTTCTCTAACCTACTTTGGGGCGATGAAGAGAGCAATACCGCCGATAGAGAAGCATTTCTAGAACCACAAATTGTTGATGGCTCTCTTGTATAGCCACCGAATTATAACGAGGTCCACTCAGTAATTAAAAAGCTGATGATATTGGCATCATCGCCACAAACGAACGGAGAGCTAGCAGGGCGGAGATTGAGACACAGTCACGTCTCATGGGCCTAGCGGTGAACGAGGTCAAGACGAAATACTTGGTGTTCACTCGCAGACCATCAGCGCGTCTGTCTGGGTGGTCTGTGAGTATGTAGAATTTCATCTTCAATGTGGTAGAAAACTTCGTCTATCTGGGAACATAAATTATCAGCGACAACAAAGTCAGCTCACGCTTGCTAATCGCTGCTACTTTGGACTTAGCAAGCAAATTAGAAGTAGAGCCCCCTCTCGAAGTACGAAGATAAAAATCTATGACACTGATAATCCCGGTCCTGATGTATGGCCCAGAAACATGAACGCTGACATCAACGGAAACAGCGTAGTTAGGAGTTTTCAAAGGAAAGATTTTTCGTACGAGAGTTGGTATCGAGTTTAGGACCTGTATGAACCATGAACTGTATGAGCTGTATGATGGGGTTGACATAGTCCAGCGCATGGGCTGATCACCTCATCCTAATGAACCCCGAAGCTCCAGCACTAAATGTTTACGTCGGAAAACTGAACTTGATTGGTGGATGGCGTCAGAGCTTGAGATGGCAAGGTCAAGTCTATGATGAAATGAAGTAGCTACAGATTGATAGCGACTGGCCCCTTCGGGCACTAAACTACACCGAATGGTGTGCTTTCTTACGTGCGGCCTTCACCGATAGACAGTTCTAGAGCCACCTAAGTAAATAAGTAAGAAGTTTGGTAATGTTTAAAAAGTTTACAGATGTTTAGGATACGGTCGTTCGCAACAGTCCACTTTAGTGGGAAAAGTTATTCATTCCCATTCACTTGAGAATGGCCAAAAGCAATTCTCTTACAAACGGCAAAAGCGACCGTTAGTCACGTATCCCCTGCGTAGCCTCTGAACATCCGTACTGGGACGATCATGAAATGAAAGGCGGGGTCTTGTTCACAAATCCGCAAAAAACAACAAACTTTTACCAGTGAAGACATAGATGATGCATAGGTTGACTACCCCCGCAAAAGATTTAAGTACCATAATTTACGTATGATGAAATGAAATGTCCGGACCCTCTATAGGGAACGTGCAACTATCAAACTGGTTGATGTCCTTGACATATACAAGGCTGACATCACTTACAAAAATTTGGCGATATGTTATTTTACATCAGGTGCCTCATAGGGCAGTCTGAGTCGTGATTGTCGCCTTAATAGAAAACGAAAAAAAAAAATCAAGGAAAACATAAACACCCTAAACTTGAAGTATTAAATCGTCAAGCAGTTACGATTTAAAAGGTAGGCACGTGGCATGTTAATATTAATACTCTATTTGACTGCAATAAAAATAAGTCTAGATGCCGGGTTACAGCTCGATATCTTAAAAATTTATCCTCAAAAATCTGCAACAACTACCAGACAGACGGACGGACACGTCAAGATCGACTCGTCTCGATGATTTGATTATAATTTTATATATTTTATAGGGTCTACGATGCTTCATTTTACCGTTTATTCAATTACAAAAATTTCAAGCCCTATCAGAATAAGATTGGAATAAAAATGTTATAATAAAAAAAGGAGAAAAACTAGCATTTTAATTGACTCCTCGAGCTTACTCCATAGCCCACTCTGGATCCACCCACTGGTTAGCATATATATAGAAGTTTTACTTTATATGAAGAGGAAATGTTAGAGTCGAAATGTGAAATGTTCAAATTTGAAGGCTCTATCTCTTATAGAGTCTGATATCTCAGAGTTCATGCAGACGGACATGTCTATATGTCAGCTCGAGTTTCGATTTGTACAAGATTTTATATGCTTTTCGCTGTTACATACATTTGCAAAAGCTTAATACACCTTTTTATCTAGGGTACGCTACGTGTACAGGCTATACAAAATACTGAAATAACCGCCACTTTGCACAAACTCAATACAACCGTACGTGGGGCATTAAAAAACTTGCCGAAAGTGACAAAACTAGTATTGCCAACTCAAGTCTGACGTTTGCATCGTAAAGTTTACCATTTTTTTAGCATAAACGTACTCAGAATTTGTTTACTCTTTTTATTCATTATACATTTATACATTTATATCGGCCAAAAAATGGAATTACGTTGTGAAAATTTTACTTCGACTATTACTATTTATGACTGATTCGCTTAAAGACGAATCTAGAGAAAGTCATCCACAAACAACTGTTGCCCAAGAAAACATCGATGCTGAACTGATGAGACAAGACCGTCATGTGAGATTGAGGCATGCCTAAGCATTCACGCTCCTACCATATATACAATATTGTATGAGTATTTAGATGTGAAAAAGCTATGTGCGCGCTGAATCCCACATAATGTGCGAATTGGTGCAAACAAATGTTGAAAAAGAAAACAAGAACGCTTCGTTCAGAGAGTTAAGTTAAATCACAAGTCTTCCCAGACAAGCCAAAGCCAACGAAAAGTAGTTCGATATCTGAGCATTGCAAAGTAAATGGTCGCTTTTTTTGTCGGAAAAATGGAACATTTGGCTACAGTAGCATTAGAGTATCAAAATAAAGGTTAATTTTGAGTGGTATACAACGATCTGTTTGTCAAAAGTCTTAGGCGAATGAAGAACAAAACGACAGATTACCTTACATCACGACAATGCCAGCTCCCACACATCGAGCCTTACTTTGGACTTTTTGAAAAGGAAACATTAAATTGACCGGTCACGCGAAATGCAGCCCTGATTTGGCACCCAATGACTTCTGCTTATTCTCGCATGTCGAAAAGAAGTTGCCTGGTCAACTATTTACATCAACAGAAGAAGCGGTTAAGACTTTCAAATTGCATGTTTTGGAGATACCATATTCAGAGTGGGAAAATGCTTTGTACTTGCAAAACAATAGATGCGCACATTTATCTAGGATCTCCATGGAAGAGTTACTGAATATTGTACAATAAATAGCAGATAACTATGGTGGAGCTTCTAAAATGTTTCATTTTCTTATATTTATACGTTCAGACGTAGATATATACATGTCTACATAGAGTTTTTGAAGAATTTGTATACACTATATTATGTGGTTTCAGATCTCATAAGCTTTGAAGAAAAACAAGAAAGAATGCTGCAGTCGAGTGTGCTCGATTTCGAGATACCCTGTACCTTGTTTAAGGCTCCTTATATAAAACATATTCCCTAGTGGTCGGAACTGAAAAAATATGAAAATACATATTATATTGAAATTAATACAAAAAAAAATTATAACTAAGTAGAAATACAAAATTTGCATACAACAACTCAAAAATAGGGAGCATGGGACTACACCTTAGTGTGGTATGATGTAGTTATATATGGAATATTTAGCAAGTAACTCTTAACTCAAAATTATAACTCTGAACTTCATAAAGAATATAAACTGCAGTAAAAATTTCAACTTTTAATGTACTGTCAAAGCTCATGAAATCTGACGTATGTTATATCATACATAAATGTTAACAGTTTTCGTATTATGTGAATCAAATCGAAGATTCTCCGTTTTACACCACCAATAACTAAGGAAATAATTGGATAATGATTTCTATGATGATGCGGATTTTGTAGAAAGTATAAACATAGACAACTTCTTTGAATTAAGGTAATTAAGGTGTACTGAGCGTACTGAACGTACTGTAGCGTACTGTACTGAAAGTGGAATGTTATGCCACTAAAAACAGCAGGTAAAAAAATGCACAAATATATGCACTAACAATTCAGATGTTTGGCACATAAACTTATTCCTTTGAAGCTCATATTTCATCATCAATTCTTGCAATACATTCAAGCAGAAATAATGAATTGTGCTGTGTTAGTAATGGGATGAGGCGTACTCTATGATTATTGAAGAGCTGCATACATAACTAAGTATTCTTATTCAAGATGGATACAGCAAGGTGATTTTTTGTAAACGTAATCAGTTGCACTACTCTGGCAACTCGAATGTATTGGCAGGCTCCACGGCACCATAAATACGAAAAGATTCATCGTTACCTTTATTGCAAGATATTTCTCAACTTGATCCAAACAATAAAGCATTCAAAATACAGACTGCTCTGATTCATGTGTATGCAAAATTTGAATATTTAAAAGAAACCATTTCTTTTCATGAATATATGGTGCCTTATTTTGGCAAACCTTCTTTCAAACAGTTTATACACTGAAATCTATTCGCTGGCGTCTTCGTTTTTGTTGCTATTTAAATACTACCGCGCACAGCTGCTAGAGTTGTCGGGCAAACTTTTTAGTGTGGCGGGCAGTAAATTCAAATTGTTTTGCTTGGAAATCACCAAAAAGTAGTCACAAAAATTCAATCAATTTGCATTTAACTAAATATCACTGTAAATTACCAATTATGCTACTGAAAAAAACCAATAATAATGCGGAACAAACATTAGACTAGTTTATTCTTGCGTGGTGTCTACCCTTTGTCCAAGTTCGAAATGGTTTGTGAAAATGCTAAAAAAAAATCAAAACGCTCGAAGTTCTGTGGCATGGTGGTGAATGGCCATTTCACTAGCGATTTCTGTGGCACCCCCATAGAGTGGAAAACTTCAACCCTGTTGTTTTCCATGGAGAGCTACAAGTGACAAACTGCAACGGAAACTCAGAAGCGATGGCTGAAGGAGTCATGTCCTCTATTCAAGTGGCGTACAGTGCCAGTATGCAACGCAGACGACGTTACAGCCGCCACCTTGAGACAATCTACTGGTGGAACGAGGATATTGCAGAAGCCCAAATGCAGTGCTTTAAGGCCCGTCGGCAATATCAGCGTTCTAGAGGTGCACCCATGTTCATGAATTTGCGAATAATGTGTTAAACGCAAAATGTTGGAAATCGCTATTCGGGACACCAATGAAGCCGAACGTGAGCTCCGAGGCCTTCTGCGCCCACAAATCATGGTGATATGCTGTACATCAAGAGTACTTTGTTTCCACAGCAGCCAGCATTAGATTGAACGGGCTTAAATAGTGAAGAGGATGAGGAACATGGTTTTTATCCAGTTGACCAGTCTAAAATCATACAGGCAGCTGCCAAAATCAAGCACAACAAATCTCCTGGCCCCGATGCTATTCTTAATTGGACGTTTAAACTCGCTAACGTACTTTACTCAGATCAATATACCTGACTATTTAGTAAATACCTACAAGGACTATTTCCATCTAGGTGGAAAATGCAGCGTCTAGCACTAATCCCCAAACCTGGCAAGGACATTGGCAATCCGTCATCTTATCGACCTATTTATCTTCTCGATACAGCTGGAAAAATCCTCGAGAATAGTGTGCAATAGAGTGGAGGCATCAGTAAGGCAGGCTGGTGGCTTATCTAAGCTTCAATTCCGGTTCACAAGGACAAAATCAACAGTAGATGCTATTTTGGAGCTGACTAAGTTAACTTATGCCGCGATTGAGTGCACTCGGTGGAGAGGTGGTACTTAGCAATATTGCTTAGTGGTAACACTAGATGTAAAAAATGCATTTAACACTGCCAAACACGATACTTCAAGCTATTGGTTCTTCCGGAATTCCCAACTATATTACCATAGTCATCGAGAGCTACTTTCATAACAGACTGCTTTTGTACAGCACTGATGTTGGAGAGACAAAGTAAAAAATTTCCATTGGTGTTCCTCAGGGCTCTGTCCTAGGATCCTCACTATGGAATACAATGTACGACGTCATCCTCAATTTGGATCTTCACATTGTGAGAGTAGCCAAAACTATCCACGAGGTCGAGAGCTTATGAAACGTAGCTATCTTGTGAGTTGGTGAATGGCTAATGGCAGCGTCGCGCACTTTAAGGAGACGATGGTAATCAGCAGTCAAAAAAGATGCAACAAGCGTGTATTCTGGTGCGTGATATCAGGATTATATCTAAGAGAGCCATCAAGTATCTTGGTATTATGATAGATACTCGTCAATGCTACAAAGGGCATCTTCTCTATACAAATGAAAATGTTCTGGTAGCATGCAGATCGCTTGCAAGAATTATGATTAACACCCAACGTCTCAAGCAAAGCCGTAGACTATTGCTAACTCGAGTAACAAAGTCAATTCTGCAGTACGGGGTTCCTATCTGGGCTAGTGCTATGAACAGAAGTAGTTATCGCAAGAGCCTAGAATCTACATACCGATTGGGGGCTATGGCTATCGGAGTGTGCAGTGTATTTCGCAGTGTCAGAGGACGCTATCGAAGCGAAACTTATGAGAATAGGCGGCAGCTGGGCTTGGAAGGCAAAGAATTCCGTATGCAGTCAAAATTGCAGTGCATCGACAGGTAACAAACACGCTGGGACAAGACAGAGACATGTCGATAGACACACTGTATTAATATAAATATGTGGCTTGGCAGGCCACATGAAGAAGTAAACTTCTACTTGACACAGCTTCGGTTCAAACACGAGGATATAGCAGAATTGATCATGACCGACAGGTTCTGGCGGATGCTCTAGGCGAGCTTTCCACTGTGGAAAATCTTGTGGGATATATGAGCACTTTTCCAGCAACAGTGATGACATCTCTTCGAACACTTGAAAGATATCGAAGGATGCAAAGAGTCCGATAATAGTCAGCACCTTCTCTACGACGCAATGCTTAACGGCGGCACCGTAGAGTATATGGTGCAAATACCTTAGTTTAGGTAACTTCATTGCATTGTAGTAACTTCAGTTTTCTATTTTATAATATTAAATTAAAATCTAAAATGCAATATAGAATGAATTATAAAAAAAATCCTCTTTGGGACTAATACAAGCTTGTGTTAAAAATTTCAATACATTTTCGCAAACGGATCTAGGTTTGCACATGAATGGGTTAACAACAAAAACAAGAAAATTGCACACAAAAACTTAATATTGGAAGGCAAGTTTGTATGGGGTGTCCCCTAATAGTGCCTCGATCTGGACATATTCGGTATATTTTATTAAGATTTACGTAAGAATTACTCAACAAGAAAATTCAAAAAGCTGCCGACATATTTACCCTGGCTCGACGACAATTAAGGTACAAACTAATCTTTGTACTCCTGTGAAATTTGAGATCTACTTATCGAAAAATGAAGACTGCGGCGTATATGGCAACAAACACATTGTCCGAAAGATAAGAGTGTTGTCAACAGAATTTCGAAAAACCTTAATGCAGAACTTGTCGAACTTAAAAATGAAGCCATTGGAGATTTTTTACAAAACGCGGTACCGAATGGTCAAAACTGCAATCTGTGGAAAGCCACAAAATACTTAAAGCGCCCTTCGAGGCGAATTATTCCTGTTGAAGACATAAATGCAGAGTGGTGTTACAGCAACAAAGAAAAAGCTGAAGCGTTTGCATCGCACCTTGAACAATCATTGGCACACTTTTCATTGTGTAGTCCTGCTGAAGAAGAAGAAATAGACTTTGCTCTTGATACACCCTAACAACTTAGCCAATTTATGGCACCAGTAACACTTTCGGAGGTTCAAGCGGATATTTAATCAATTGATCCAAAACAATCGATAGGATATGATGCAAATGATGCGACAACTATAAATGCGATCCCAATAAAAGTCCACCTTCTGCTTGTGTTCTACTTCAACTTTTGCTTTAGACTTAGCTATTTCCCCAGGCAATGGAAATGTGCGGAGATAATACTAATCTCAAAGAATGGCAAACATGAAACTGAAGTATAACCATTTCGACAAATTAGTCTGCTTGGACGCTATAAAATATCTAGGCGTGATATTAGACAAAATACTGACTTGGAAATATCACATAAAAGCAAAAATAAATCAACTGAACATTAAAACAGAGCGCATGTTCTGGTTACTTGGTCCCCGTTCTAAGCTCAGTCTAGAAAACAACATAAGGCTCTACAAAGCAATCCTGAAGCCAGTGTGGTTATATGGAATATAGCTGTGGGGAACTGCGACTAGGTCTAAAATTAACATCTTACAGATATATCAAACCATGACACTCCGTAAGATCATTGGCGCACCTTGGTATATTTGAAACGATAACATACACAGATTTCTTGGACTGCTCACTCTTGTAGAATAAATTCCTCGATACAGCAACAAACATCTTAGAAGACTGAACATTCATCCAAATGATCTGGCTTCTGACCTACTTAACTTGAATAGCCCGCGAATGCTTAAAAGAATTCTGATTTTTGGAGCTGCCAAACCGCATCTCAAGTTTAAATATCTAAATTTGAAGTCTGTATCGCTCTCTGAGCTCTGCAAGTTCAGACAGATGGTCGGACGGACGGACATGTGCATTTCAACACGTCTTCCGATGCTGATCAAGAACATATATTCTATATAGGGTCTACCACGGCTCCTTCTGCCTGTCACATACACTTCCACACACTGAATATACCCATTTACTATAAACATTTTAGCAAAATATAAACAAAAAACCGTAACTGGGATACTTATTCTCATTCGGGTCGATGGTGCAGAAAGGAAAGTTTTCAGCCGGTGCAGCGCTCTTGGTTAACACATTAAAAAATGTCGACTTTCCCACGTTTGGCACGCCAACAATGCCAATGCGTAAATTGGTGCCAATGCGTCCAATGAGCGGTTTGCGCTCGGGTTCATCCTGCTTTTTGGGTGGCATTTTAGATTCTTGGCTTAGGTCGGCTTTGTTGTTGTTGTGCTGTTTATCTAAAATATGTAAAAGACTTATAAGTTATACTGGTACTGTATGTATTCATGTTAACATATACATATATTATCTTCTAGGTTTGGTTTCAGCGAGCGCGACTATTTTTGGACACAAAATAAATAATTTAGGCGACATAACCTCAATTAAAGTGCGTTCGCTGGCAGCCAATAAAAAAAAAACATACATATTCAGTTTCTTACCCAATGACCACTGTGATGTCACGCTTAATTTTCACAGCTAAATTGTTTAGAGAATATGTTTAGTTATCTGTTAGCAATATTAATATAATCATATCAAAGCATATTTACGTATTTAGCGGCCAAAATCCTTCGCTGCCGGCGACAATCTCAACACATGCGATAAAGAAGAAGCATGGAAAGAAAGGCAAAAACGTCAGCACAGCTGTTGCAAACGTAAACTAGTCGCTTACTACTCGCACACGCTGCACATATCGTAGCTGTACAGTAAAATTTATTCAGTTTTAAGCATTGAAGTGAGTGCAAATGAAAGACAACATGGCAACGCTACAGAAAATGCAGTATGTGGATATTTTATAGTGTTACCGTACTATGACAGTGACTGGCTGCAGTTAATTAGAGATGAGCATATGCAATATGTTAGAGTACACACAAGCACACTTGAAATTAAATTGAAATAGGGCTATGCCCTGCCTACTTATTCATATTTGTCCAAATGATATATAGCCCATATTCTCCTTACCGATAATAACATACTGAAAAAAAAATCATTACAATCGGAAGCTATATTCGCGTTGTTGCGGCGTTTCGGTTACATTGATGACGATTTATGCCATTTGTTGATGGGGTTTCCTCCCGATGACTGCATTTTTTGAAAGCGTTTTCAATTATACTCCTTTGAAACTTAACGCTTTGCTTAAAGTACGAAAAAAGAACTCATTATTTTTTTGTTTGCAGTATTAATACGTTATTGCATCCGTTCACATTATAAACAAAGTGAAGATCTTCACATTTTTCTGATGAGCAAAGCCTGCTAATACACACAGAAGGGTTTGCTTTGCTATGACGATTTTATTTAGAATCGACGCTTCTGGTTTTTGTTCAACTGGTTCATTTATTTGACAAAGACTCAAAATGTATTGCATATATTAGTGCAAAAATTAAATACCGAAATAATATTTACGGTTACTCGGTTTTCAATTTTTATTTTACATCAACTATTAACGTTTAAAAGTGTATTACAATTTATTATGACTGCAATAAAAGAGCAGCAATTCGTACATTAGTGCAAAATGTTGGATGTCCATATTCGCTGTTGAATGTTTCCTTGTCGTATAAAAGTAAGCTCAAGAACTAAAGCAACTTCACCATTTGAACGTCGAACTATCTCAAATTGGTGTCTGGAAATGTTTCAAGTGAATAAGAAATTTCATTGCAAAATTACAAATTACTTTGTCAACAAGCAAAATTTGTCATATGTTCTACCAAACGTTATTGTTTGGTGTTACTTTCAAGACGGAGGCGTCATTGGGCCGAATTTTTTCGTTAATGATACTGGCTCACATGTTACAGTCAATGCAGACCGCTATACGATCATGTTTCAACGTTATACCATTCACACGTATTGCTTTATTTAAGTAAATGTCAGCTTGAAATTTTATATGGTGGCTTTTTACTACTGGCCGCTTTACAAACATATACTAATTAACTCCTATATAAAGCCCCGCTCACCTGCGGTTCTTTTCTTCTTATTATAGTCAATATCAATTTGGCATTGTTGTTTTTATAGACGCTTCATATATAGCCCCGATAGTAATCCACCACCTTGTATATAGCTGATATACGATTAGAAATTCTGTCTGAATTGTATCAGAGCTACGGTACAAAAAATTTTTTTTTGAAATTGGGTGCACTCAACATTCTTAAGATGTTGTACTATACACTGTACAGCGCATGCAACCATCGACTTATAGAAATCAAAATTCGATAAACGTTTGATTTCCAGAAATGTCATAGTAGATGAACCGCCTAGTTCTTGTGATTTGACACCTCCTGACTTTTTTTATTTGGGGATTCGCAAAGCCATTGGTCTACGCCAACAAGCCAGCGACTCAAGACTAGCTCCAAGAGTATACTGCCGGTAAATTGGATTCAACGAATCGATTGCTGTAAGCGCGTCTATGCACAAATAATTTTATTTACTTTTAAGGTTTGAGGGCTATATCTGAAATGCAGCACTTAAAGAAGAGAGTATTTTTTTTTTTTTGATTCAAGCCGTGTGCGACTTAATTGCGCTTAAAGGACACTCCTCGCCACTTGAAGTCTGTTTTCTATCGCCCAATGCTCCCAAAGCAAGCATGCTAGAGACTTAATTTTTTTTTTTTTTAATTCATTTAATTGCTGTAGTTTGACTGGAAGGAAGATTTAATGTTAAAGCTTTAAGTATTAACAAAAAATTATTAATCAAAAACCTGTAAAATGCAATATCAGAATTTTGTGCCACTTGAACAGAACATTAATTTAGTTTGATCGTTATCTTCGAAACGTGGTGCCATATTTTTCGTTACTTGTTTTGTTAATTTCAACTATTTAATTTAAAACAAACGTAAAATGTGTCGAAGAAAAGCCTTAACCGAGGCGGAAAGAGGACATATCAACGTGTACAAAGACGCTGTCCTACCTAATTCGAAAGAAGCCACCTCCTTTATCCATACTTTAAAGCAATAAATCTAAGTATGGAAAAAACGTGAAAGGTCGCACTCACACTGTGCTTACTAATGCGAAAAGGCGACTTATATTATGAAGAGCGACAAGGTCTCCCGACTGGAAAAAACAGCGAAAAATGTGGTATTAAAGCAAGTATCACAACCTTGCGTCGTGTTATTTTTAATGCTAATCATATAAGAAGACTAAAATTCAAGAAGAAGCCACTCTTTTACCCGGTTCGTAAAGCACAATGCCTTACTTTTTGTCGCACCTTGAACAATCATAAGACTTTCTGTTCTATATATCGTGGAAGGGACCTCAATACCCTTAAGGGGTTCAGGAACACCCTATATCATGCTAAATAACCTATTAGATTTTATTTTTTTTTAATAAAAGAAAATTATTGTGGTTTAGGTAATAATGTCAAGCATTTGCTGCAGAGGTGATTCAAGTGGCGAGTTTATGCAATTTTGTCACAACAATCACATTGCGATTTAGATTTTTTGTCTTAACTTCTTGGGCAAATGTGACACCTGGTCTGAAAAAATAGCTTTTTATTAATAGTAAATATGCATACATTTCTCTTATTAGCTATTTTTGAGGAAGTCGTTCACGTATGACATGATTTTGAGATTTAAACTCAGTTGTCTTGAGTAATATGAATAGCACTTGATTAATGACAAGTGATTTCAAATCACGAAATCATCTAATAGGTGAAAAATGTACCATTTTGTCGAAATTATATTCCCGAAAGTGAGTACCGGTACAGGCCTGCATTACTCAATTTTTTGTACTTTGCTGAAATGTAATACGTTTTTAAATTTCGATCAAGTAGTTACATAGTTTTATGCATTTAAGTTACAAGGAATGTTATATTTATACTATAAAAGTTTGTATAATAGTTAGTAAGCTTAAAATAAATAAAAATGTACATTTAAATTACCGTTTATTCGATTACATCGCAAAATTATTTACCGATTAGTTGAAAAAGACAAAATCGCATTCCCTACTTCACATATATGTGTATGCAGTATATAAATATTTGAATGGTTATACCGGATATTCGTGACGATGCACATCTCTATGTGCCAATCACTGTGATTTAAAATTTATATACACATCTCTAGTAGTGGCACAAAAATTAGACAACAAAGACTTCAAAATTTATTCTGGAAAGTTATGGAACAAAATTTACAGTTGAATTTGTCATCATCGACAGCGAAACAGACATCGTTTCATGCACTCATTAGCTAAATCAATCGTCTGTTTTGTACATTTTTTGAACAGAAATATTTCATAAAAAATTTAATTTGCGCATCTTAAAAATTGAAGAATAAGAAAATAAGTCGAAAATAGATGAAGCTGTTTAAATAAACCATCGAACAAATTTGGCTGCTGCAACCGTATTTAATTTTCAATTGCTGTAAGTATACATAAAACTTTTGACAAAATAGTTTATTTTTAATAAATTGATCTATATACATATGTATGTATGCATTTCTTTCACAAACACACACACACACTTGGGCGCTATTTCATCGTCCGTCCGTCTGTCTGTCCTTGTCACAATTTCCCAATTAGAAACGACTAAAATAAACCATAACCACCTGAAGCAACCCTTCTTGCACTTACGCTGTACTGCTATTGCGCAGTTTTTATGTTTATGTTTTCATTTTGTCTATCATTTTTCTTTGTTGATGTCTCAACTTCGATGTGCGAGTGAGATAACGAGTGAAGCAGAATAGAGCGAGCATAAGGAAAGTGCGATTGCAATACATGCACGAACAGTGCATAGAAGTGTAATACAGCATAGGCGTAGTTGAGTAGGGGAATCAAAATGACTGATATCCGCTTCCCCCCCCCTAAATTATACTAATGGTATTTATTTACTTTGAAACATCACTATTAAAAATTTCAAGAACAGATTTGAAAATGCCTTTAATGATATTATTAAAGTAGTCTGTAGCAGAGTATTCGCGCAAGTACGAGATAAACTTTACCCAGTCTAAGAATTTTCACATGAAACATTGACTTCTATGAGACTATATAGGTACTACATCTACATTCTAATCTCTAACAAATTTTGTGTTTCTAGCTGAAGTAACAAATTATTTTTTCATATAAAACATTGAAAATGTTGGTTGAGTTTCTATAGAGAATACCACTTATATTTGGGTTAGCACTTGCATTTCATATACTCTATCTGGTGTGTTTGAAAATCTCCAAATTTTATTTATAAAACGAAATATTGTAACATAAAAATGCGAGTTGATCTAGCTATGTTCATCGGTTCGCCAATCTGATTCTAAGAATAATACTAAACCTTTTAGCTGCAAAGTTGTGATCATGCCACACCCAATGTTAAAAAAAAAATTTTAAGAAATCATTGGACGTTATAAAAAATTTCTTCATTTCATAAGCCACGGACAGCAAATTTGATAGAAATGAATAGGTAAACAAATTGCGTTTTAATTGTTATTTTAAAAAGCAAAAAATAAAAGTTATAACAGTTTTGGAATAAAGTTCTTTCGGACCCGGATTTTCCAACTGGTTTTGTAGTTCTCATACAAAACCACCACTCACTTATGATTTATAAAACACTGTAAAAAAATATTTGGTTGAACTGTGAAAATTAATGTAACATATTGAAGGATGCATCGTAGATCCCATAACGTATACAATATATTCGTGATCAGCGTGACAAGACGAATCGACCTATTTTTGTCCGTCCGGCTGTAAGTCTGTTGGAGAGAAGACTTAGAAAAAGTAAATTTACGGTATAGATTCTCTAGGTGCCGCACTGCAGTAAGTGTAATTTCAAATTACATAACTTGCAACCTTTTTTTCGTCTACGGCGTCTACTAGAGTTTCTCACACACTAATGTCATACATCTGTATATTGCACGGGAACAACCACGTATCACGTATTCTGCCCATCATTCTGTCTAGAGATTTTTACATCAAAAACACAAAGTTGGTCATTTTTCCCTCTGACTACGTCCATGGCTAGATGAGTTTGTCTAGCACTTGTAACCAAAATGAAATTTCATTTTATTTTTTGATTTTTCATGTTGTGCAATGCTATTTTAATTTTTTAACGAAATGAGGTCTCTGTGAGTTTATTTTTTCTCTTAAACACAAAAAAAAAAAATACACACGAATGAAATCTGATTGCGTAGCATTTTGAAATGAACATTCAGGCAGGTCAGTAGAGGCAATCAACACTTCAAATTGATTTAAAAAAATATAATTTATTTCTTCTTACAGAATCGATGTTTTGAGTACACTGAAACAAAGAAAAATAATCAATAAACTTGTATGCGAAGAAGAATTTCATTAGTGAACAAAGCATCGAATTGACAAAAGCTGTTAATAATTGAAAGCGCAATAAGACTCCTTTTGGACAAAACCAGTTAAAAGTGCGCGGCGAACAAAGAACTACAAACCACACACACTAAGCTGAGAGCGAGTGTGTTGACTTTATTGCAGTTGACGCAGTAAGCATCGAACAGCATCGAGGAAAACACACACGAAGGTCAAAAATAACCGGAACTGAAAATTAAGGAAAACATAGTATAAAGTGAGTAGAAACGTGATATCCAAACAATAAACAATGAAAATATCATTTGAATAGTATCAGACATCAATTTTTCTGTATCTAAACCAATATCAAAGGTATTTCAAGTATATATATATATATATATATATATATATATATATATATATATATATATATATATATATATATATATATATATATATATATATATATATATATATATATATATATATATATATATATATATATATATATATATATATATATATATATATATATATATATATATATATATATATATATATATATATTATATATATATATATATATATATATATATATATATATATATATATATATATATATATATATATATATATATATATATATATATATATATATATATATATATATATATATATATATATATATATATATATATATATATATATATATATATATATATATATATATATATATATATATATGCATATATATATTCTTGCTTAATTCAATGGTAACAACTTTCCGCATGAAACTAATTTTCTATAATTTTTAATGATTTCCAAAGATTATACTTTTCCAGTGTGTTTCTTATATCATCATTTTTATATATATATATATATATATATATATATATATATATATATATATATATATATATATATATATATATATATATATATATATATATATATATATATATATATATATATATATATATATATATATATATATATATATATATATATATATATATATATATATATATATATATATATATATATATACATATATATACATATATATAGTACAACCTCTCCCGTTTTTAAGAACTAGAACAGTTAAGTGAACTTTATTTCACGCATTCCATTCTTAAGAACAATCTACTGACTTTTTACCAGTTGAATGAAGAAATTGAATGTGAAGAGTATTGAAGCTTCGGTTCTAGTGATGTTAATATTTTCTTTTGTTTATTCTGCGCAGAGTGACATTGAAAACTTTAATTCAGTGATGTACACATTGTTGACTTCAGAAGTATTGCTTTTTTTATTTATTCATTGTGAATTATAAGGGCTGAACTTAAATGGGTTTTCTGCGGAAAGTATATTTTGAAATTAAGTAGAACTAATGACATAATTTCGTAATTTCTATCAAAGGCTCATCGCATAAAGCTAAGGTAAAGTTAAAAAGTCGTACCCTTAATGTAGATACACTTGCTCGCGCGCGAATAAGTCTGCGTACACCGTAAAAAAAAAAAATTGAAATTTTTACTTTAATCGCAAATAGCTCAGCTTATTTTTTATGTATTGAAACAAACTTTGTTTTATTATATAATTCATAAATTTATCTTAACTAATAATATTTTTTCTTCATTTTAATACTTAAAATTATAGTTTTAATTCATTTTATGATATAAAATGTCAGAAAAGCACTACCGCAAAAGTCTGCGTATAGCTGCACACGTCATGCGTGGAATGAGCGAATATGCAATTACCACCACCGAAAAATATTTTAAGAAATGCTTATCTCACTTTGGAGTTTTAGTCGATTCTTTTTCAATCAATTGAAGTGTCAAAAAAAATACAAATTTTTGCGGATGGGGGACAAATACTCGTAATTCTAAAGCTATATTTTGAGTGAAAATCCTATATTGGAAAAGTAGTTGGCAGCGCTCACTCATCAATGCAAAGACTTGTAACTAACTACACTTCACGAGTTCCATCCTGCCAAAACTCCAATCAGGTCGTCAGTCTCTCTTAACAAAACGAGAGAAAAACTCAACATTCAATTAGTACGATAGAATCCAAGGTTGACTGCTCACCAACTGAAACTAAAAGTAGAAGAAAGGTATTCAAAAATAATATTCAATGATGGAGCCCTGAGATTAAAAAAAAAGCTAGGTGTCATGATCGAGTTGCCCGTAAGAAGCCCCATATCTCAGCTATAAATAAGCAGAAACGCATGGAGTTTGCAAGCATCCAGAGTTTTGGAATAAGGTTCTTTTTTCGGATGAGACCAAAAAACTGGTATAAGCTCTTTCTTTATACCAGTTTTTTTTTTCTTTTTATCCCGAAAATACCTAATTTGCTACGGCCTTCGAAAAGGAAATTTGTTGCCAACCGTAAAATATGGTGGATGAGGAGTTGTGGTTTGGGGTGTATATTAGCCAATGGTGTTGGCAAACTAACATTTATTGATTCAATAATGTGCCAAACTAGTTATATCCAAGTTTTGAAGGATAATTTGCTGTAAAGTTCCCAGAATTTGGGACTGCAAGACTAGTTTTGGTTTCAGTAAGACAACGACCACAACACAGTGCGCATAAAGTAAAGCTCTGGCTGCTAGAAATCAGTTGAGGACACCTCCACAATGTCCGGACCTGATTTCCATAGAGCATTTATTGGACTTACTCGAAGGAGAATCCGTCAACACAGCATAACATCCAAAAATATGAAAAAGGCATAATAATGGAGCAATGGGAAAAAATTATAACTAAAGATACAAACAAATTTGTGGAGTCCATGCAAAGACGTCTTACGGAGGTACTGGCGGGAAAGGGTTATGCTACCAGTTATTAGCAGTTCATTTTCATCGAAAAAAAATAAGCATGTACGCAGAGTTGCGGTGTTTGCGGTGGTGCTGTTCCGACATGTTGTGTCATAAAATGAATTAAAACTATAGTTTAAAGCATTGAAGTACTGTCAAAATATTATTAGTTAAGAGAAATTAGTAAATTATATAATAAAACAAAGTATGAGTAACTTGTTGCGCTCAACATATGTTTGGCCCGGTTGAGCAGCACAGTCAACACGTTGGACAACAGGCTCGAAGAAATATTCATTCGTCTTTTTTTAAAAGTTTTACCAACAACACTATGAGGCCACACTCTCAACTGATGCTCGCCAACATGTTGGCAAGTCCATCTGTTGCTTATTTTTATATAGTCACTGACTTTGACTTTTTTGTTGTACTTTTTTAACAAATTGTGAGAACTAAAAAAGGGAGCGCTCAGGTCTTTGTAAGATTGGTGACATAGACGCTCATAATCGAAAATGGATATTTTCACAATTTTTTTTTGTATTCACAGCAAATTGTCTAAAAAGTGTGACAAGTGTGACAAACACACAAAAAACAAAAGTTTGGATATAATCTCATCTGATAGCTTGTGATTTAAATCGTCTGTGTCAAGTGCCATGGAAATCAAAAATCGTCGGTCTGTGAAAAAGAATACAAAAACAAATGCATAAATTGCAACCGCGCCAATAATAATATTAAATGTGGGGCCTGATGTAAATCCTTTGTCAGTGTCTAAACTGTGTCCGCTTTACATAAATAAGCTAAAGGCTAAAAAGCGTAAAATCGACTATTAGCAGAAACCAAATCTTGATCTGCTTTTGCCTAATTCATCATCTGCTGGTACTGAAAGTCTACCGCGTATTTTTTTGGTCTCTTAACATTAAATTAAAATCGCTGTATCTCAATAGTATGTGCGTATCATTTGACGTTCTTGTATTTTTTTGGAGACTGGATGTTTCAAATTCTGAAGTTGTAAGCATTAAATTCTTCTATTTATAGTTTTGACCGGGTTGGTAGACGCGGTGATGGAGTCTTAATTGCTATTAACGTGGAATATTCGTTCGAAGAATCAGTCATTAGTAATACAGATCGTATTGAATTTGTAAATTAGTAAAAATTAAGATTAATTCGTCATTTTTTTTTATTTCGTGTTCATATATTCCGCCATATATGGTAAAAAGACATAATTTTCTGTCGCAGTGCTTGTTTCCGATAGGATGGCCCTCCGACGTTCTAGCTCTGACACTGTGTTCTAGTTAGTGTTATAGGCTAATTAAGCGTGATTCGCAGTGATCATTACCTTGTCATACGGCTTTGGCCCAGACACTACATCACGCACTGGTTATGGTTATATTCTGCCAAACTCTTCTGAGCATATTTCTGGCTCTCATGTTGAGCTTATACATTACAACAATTTTGTTCACAAATGCGGGACAATAACTCTTGTTGTGTTATAGGTGACTTTAATCTTCCGAATATTAGTTGAATTAGTTCAACTGACTCTTTGTATCTTAAGCCAGCTTAGATGCAAATTCGACTTGTGTTCTTTCTGAGTGGCTTCGCCGATTTTAATTTGAAACAATGTGTGCAATTGTATCAATAGTGCTGAAGATATTTGTAATAAACTTCTTTATAATGTCTATAATGTCAATACACAAGGAATAAAAACAAGAAAAAACGTTGACTTCGGTTGAACCGAAGCTTAAATACCATTCACACGAAATTTTAAATAGTATTGTAAAACATAAAAGTGGGGTTTTAAATAGGGGCTACCCCAAAAAGTGGGCTGTACACTCCCACTAGTAGATGTGTATGAAGCGATGTAGTAGGTGTATAAGATGCCGTCACATTGAATTTCAAGTTTATATTGACGTTTTCCATACAAATGCATAAAAGTGAACTGTGGGTTTATATGGGACTACCTCAAAAAGTGGGTGGGACACGCCCATTAGTCTACGTATGCTAAGCGGATGTCTATTAAAGTCAGGTCTTTATTAAAGTCAACCTAATATTGACTTTAATAAAGAAGTTTTTCTTACAAAAACACAAAATTGCACGGTGGGTTTGTATGGGGGCTACCCAAAAAAGTGGGCGGGCCACGCCCGTTAGTCTATGTATGTTTAACGGCTTTCCTAAAAAAGCGAACACATTGCATTTCAACCTAATATTGACTTTAGTAAAGAAGTTTTCATACAAAAAGTCAAAAGTGGGCGGTGGGTTTGTATGGGGGCTACCCCAAAAGGTGAGCGTGATGGGTCAATCTTGATACTCTATTAAACTGCAATGAAAAGAAGTGTATGTGCAAAATTTCAACTGGATAGCATAAAAACTGGTCCCCAAATAATGCGCAACAACATACAGACAGACAGACGGACATCGTTAGATCGTCTCGTCTCGCTGATCAAGAATATATATACTTTATGGAATCTATTATGCCTCCTTTAATGCGTTATAGCCTTATGACCCACGAATAATAATGAGCAAATTCTTTTCCTCTACATTGCTCTGGTATTTAAACATGACAGAGACCTTGCGAAAGGGATAACTATATACATACAACCACATTTTTCATATCGACTCGTATAGGTCACACTTGACTTCTGTTTATGTTTCTATTAAAATATACAGAATCAATAAAGGAAAGCATTTTAAAAATGCATGCATTGAGTATATTCACCATTTACGCATAACATGGCAAAGCAATAGTCTTTACATTACTCATTATTTGTATTTTTTTCTTGTTTTATTGTGCACTAGTAGTTTGTCTATGTTCTGATTTGCTCTACCAGCAATGAAGGGGAAAACAATTTGCTGATTGTATTCGTGTGTCATACGGCAATTACAAACTTTAAGACAAACTGATAATACCATTTCACACTCTGTGTGAATGGTATAAAAATCGACTTGTTAAAAAGGTCAAAATTTCGGGAAAAGCTTTGTACTACTCCCATGCTACTTGCGCACGCAGTGACTAACTATTTGAGTAGTGTTCAGTCTTATATTAAATTGGATCCAAAATCATTTTTCGATTTCGGTAATATTAAACGTAATTCCTGTTCATTTCCATCGTGCATGAACTTTGGCTACAATGTTGCTGATAATGATCAAGTTTTCAGCAATTTCCTTGCGGATTTTTTCAATTTCTATTATTGTTCCTCTTATGAACGTGACTTAAATTATCCGTATAATATTCCAGAATCAAACTTTATTCTTCTTCACTCCCTTAACAGTTTTTAACACAGTGCAACGTGAAATAAAACTGACTGAATAAAATTTTTCGTCCGGTGTTGAAATTTTGTCCGGATACGTCAATAGGGCCCACCATTATTCTTGCTGTTTCTGAACAACCTCCCATCAGTCATTCTCAATGCGAAAATATTAATGTACGCGGACGATGTTAAACTGATCATTCACTTCCTCGCCGATGCTGGGCTTTGTAAAAAGGTGATCCAAAGGTGGTCGCCGAATTTAACAAGCTAAGTTCGTGCTTTTTACTGTGTACTAGCGATTATACTTACAAAAAAAAAATATTCTACGATTATGTGTGTATTTTTATTTTTTAAATAACAGTTAAAGCAGCTGATGACGTAAGGCTATAGCTGTGGAACAGGACTAGTCCTTGTGTCGATGGGCCACTTATTGGTAGCATGCGACCCAACGTCCGTCCTTATTATATATCAGAAAGCTTGTGATTTAAATTTAAGGAAGCAGCATTGCAACTGCCTTAGAGTGAACTTAGTGAGAACTTTTCGTGAGCTATCGCCGCACAACACAATGTATCCATATATACATAAATACATATGCAAAAAATGCACACCCTTTTCAACTCCCTTAAACCGGGCATATTCGCTTGATTTTTGTTTTACTGGACAGGATGTGATTAGGAGTAAGTACGAATATAATTTGTTTTTCTAAAGTATTGCGTCTAAGGTAGCTAAAAACCAGGTAACGCCCTGAGCCAACTCTCTACCTCTCTCAGTTCTTTCAATTTGTTAAAAAAATTACTACTACAAAAAGTCAAAGCGAGTGACGCCATTTAAATAAGCAACAGATGGACTTTTTCAACATGTTGGCAAGCATCAGTTGAGAGCGTGGCTTGCTGGTAAACTTTTAAGAGGAATCAATATTTCTTCGGGCCTGTTGTCGGTCGTAACATGTTGTGTCCAACATGTTGGTCATACTTAATGCTTTCAGCATTAAAGAAACAGAGAAGAGAGCGAATACGGTTATACGGACCAATCTTATGTTGAACCCAACATGTTCGTCGTACTTAACGCTCTCAGCATTGTCAAATGGTACTGAACTGTTTTGTATTGTTGCTATAATTTTTCAATTTAAACCACTGCCAGAAGACTAGTTCTATTTAATACGCTAAAAGCTCAAAAATTATTGCGGCAATTATAGAAGCTTTCAATAGCCAGTTAGATTAGGTTGCGGTGATCTGCGTGGGAAGACACCTCGCCGTTACTTAGGCCAATGTTAGCCCATTGTGATACCATATGATCTCTTCTAGTCGTTATGCAGCTTTTATACATACTTGATTTCTATTGCAGATATCTCTGTAAGATTAAGAGCAAACTCCCGAGTAGAGATGTGACATCAAAGTCAATGAAACCTAAAAAGATACGATAATCTTGCGCAAAAGATTCGTATCCTAAATAGGCTAAGAATGCTTTATAATCGAAATGATGCAGATGTTTAAAATATTAAAGCTATCTTCAGACGATCGTATATATCTGACACCTTCGTCGCATTGCATCACTTTAGCGGGAGAAGCTCAAAAACGCTCAAATTTCAATTGGCAAATGTGGCTTAATATTTTTTAACGTGTGATAGCACGATTGAAAGGTGTTTTGAATATTGGGGCAAAGGATAATGGGGAAGGAGACAGGGGGAGAAGGGGACAATGGGCAGATTGATGTGAAATGTTTTTATACCATTCACACATAGTGTGAAATGCTATTATCAGTTTGTCTGAAAGTTTGTAACGTATTAAAGGGGGCATCGTAGACCCCATAAAGTAAATATATTCTTGATCAGCTCGACGAGACGAGACGATCTAGCCATGTCCATATGTCTGTCTGTATGTTGTTGCGCATTGTTTTGGGGACCAATTTTTATGCTATGCAGTTGAAATTTTGCACATACGTTTTTTTTATTGCAGTTTAATAGAGTGTCAAGATTGACCCGCCACGCCCACTTTTTGAGGTAGCCCCCATACAAACCCACTACCCACTTTTGACTTTTTGTATGAAAAACATTTTTATTGTTGTCAATATCAACTTAATAATTGATATGGTAACTTTTAGTGGACGGATGCTTGACATATACATTAATGGGTATGACTCGCCCACTATTTGGGGTAGCTCCCATACAAACCTATTGCCCACTTTTGACTTTTTGTAAGAATACTTCTTTCAATAGTAGGTTGAAATGTGATATAGTGTCTTTTTAGAGACAGCCGCTTAATGTACATAGACTAATGGGCGTGACCCGCCCACGGACAGATGGACAGGGCGGACAGATGTAACGTTATAAAATGGGTCGCTGTTGTTACAGTAAATACTTTCGATTCAAAATATCCAAATTTCATTCATTATATTTAGTTTCATGAATGAAATCTGAAGACTTTGAGGCGAAAGTGGTTTCTGTAATACCTCTGTATCTGTTGATATTTGTGCTAATACGAATATGTATATACATATGTATTTCTTTCTCTGCATAGAGTGATAATGACACGCGTTGTTGATTCGCGATGCAGTGAACAAACTTCGTGAGTGTTCCCCACTCACATCCTTGTTTTTATAACTGTGAATATTACTTTAAAAATTTGCATGATGGAAAGAACTCGTGACATATATACATATAAAGGGTGTTTTCTCTCTCCACTTGTTGGGGTAGCCCACAGCCCGCCCATTTTTGCTTTTTTGGAAAACGTATGAGCGCATTGTTCTAGATCATACAAACCATAGTCATTCATTCTTATGTACAAATTTTGAGCCGATATATCAAAAAAAAAAAAAAAAATTATAATTCAGACGTTAGATCTTTTTTATTCTAACATTTCAACTTAAGCTACGTCTCGTTTTGTGCATTACAAATATCTTGACAAATTTGGTCAAAACAATACTACTTTATTGGTAAAGATAACTCGCACCAGTAGCTTAGAACAGCAATAGGCAGGACAGTAAACATCCATAATATACCATTTATTTATAAGGACTTCAATTATTCCAATTCGTTTCAGTATGGAATCGAGCAACGAAATAAATTTGCAAGAGATGCTGAGCACTTCGCCAGCTCGTTCAGGATTTATACTGCCCAGCATGGATGGGAGTCCGCCAAAAGTGGTCAGCTTGGATGATGTGCAACATGTTTTAAAGAATATTCAAAATATGACGTTGGCGCATGAAATTGCCCTTAATCCGGATTTTAAGCTGCAGCCGTACGAACCGCCGCCAGAAAGGTGAGTTACAGACTTAGCTAATGAAAAATCGATAACACAAGCTAATGCATATGATTTACACAGCCTGGAGCGACGTATCAAGGATATGGTACATAAAGCCTTTTGGGATTTGCTGCGTCAACAGTTGGCGGAGACGCCGCCGCGCTACGATCACGCCATACAACTTCTGGCGGAGATCAAGGAATGCTTTCCACAAATTATAACTCTGCAGAATAAACGTGCACTTGTCCATATCAACGAGGTGCTTGACGATGCCGTAATCAAACAGCAAGCTGAACGTGGTGTACTCGATTTTAAATCGTATGCTAATTTTGTTATACAAATGCTGGCTAAGTCATGTGCGCCGGCGCGCGATGATAACGTCAAAGCGCTTTCTGATATAACTGATGTTGTGGAGACATTCCGAGGCATACTCGAAACAATGACCTTAATGAAACTCGACATGGCGAATTATTTGTTGGATCTAGCTCGCAATGATATTTTGAATCACTCCGTTGAATATGAAAAGGAGAAGTTTAGGGAATACTTAGAGTACTACAAAAGTTCGTATGCAAAAAATCTACAAACAACAATGATAAATAATATATTACATATTTATTTTTATGACCTTCTTTACAGTGGGTTTTCCGGCTACAGAGAATTGGTTGCAGCGTAATCGCTATTATAATGCCCACGATCAGCAGTTGTGCAGCGATACGGAAACAATTTATAATGCGTATATTGAGCTTATGGATTGGCCAGAGGATGCCGAATTCCCCGAGGTGCTGTCCATGGATAAGAAACGTATACTTCAGCTTGGTATGCGAGCCACTCGCCTGTGTCTTGCTGCATCGCTCATGTCCATTGCAAAAGCTGTACCGATCATCTCACAGCGTACGGAAAATCGCATCGCTCTTGCCAAGCAGATCGAGATATTATTAGAGGATGTGAAGCAAGACGATAAGTATGCTTAGAGATTTGTTTGAAGTATTGTAACAAAATGAAATTCATGGGTAAATTTCGTTCTTAGATCCATTACTGAAGCTATTGAGAATGTACACATGCATATACGTACATTCATTAGCGAAGCATTAAAGAAAGAACAGGGGCCTGAGATGACCGAAACTGTAGAGGCACAACTAAAGCAGCAGGTGCTACAGATTGCTAACAAAAGTTCACCAGTGCGCATGCTTATGTGTATGTAGTTGCAAGCATTTTTCAATAATGAAAAGATTAATCAAAATTTCGATCCGACTATCTATAGGGAAACGTCTGACTACGTTGGTGCGCCGTGCACTACGCATATTCCCCGTGGACATGTCGGCGGAACTGTCCAGCTACGCCGACTACTCAAATCAATGCAATGAATTCGTATACAGCATTAAGCGTGTCATTTCCTATAATCATTCGGTATTTGGTGACTATTTTCTGGAGCTATTAAATAAGCTGCCGGTTGCTGATGCGTCCGGCTCAAATATTAACGAGAAGAAAAATGATGCTGAGACTCCTACCGCGTCAAATGTAGATATTGATGTTAACAAGTAGAAAACTGGATCCAAGTTGCCCTGGTGGCAACGGTATGACAGTGGTGGTTGATTGCCTGCTCTATATAAACGTATGGCGTGCTTTTTCCAAACTGAAATTGGTGCAGCAGCAGGAATAGATGAATGATAGTAGTATTCAGTAGAAAGTTAAATGCTGATAACAAACTAAATTCATTTAGATATCTTAAGCTAAGACAAATGAAAATACTAACCAAAAGTTAAACCATTAAACAGTTGAAAACAAAAGTTTCATTAAGGCTGAAGTTTTCTCGAAAATTTTTCATTTACATATCGAAACTTTTTTTTTATACCATTCACACTGTATGAAATAGTACTATCAGTTTATCTCAAAGTTTGTAACCCATTAAAGTAGGCGTCATAGACACTATAAAGTATATATATTATTATTGATCAGCTCGATCTAGCTATGTCCGTCTGTCTGTTGTTACGCAATTTTTAGGGATCAGTTTTTGTTGTATCATCTGGCTGTAAGCCGGTATTGAAGCTTCCATCGCACACTTATATGGTATTGTATGGAAAACTTATTTATTTAAGTCAATATCAACTTGATATTCTTTATGGTGGTTTATTATAGATAGCCGGTTCACATACATATACTAATGGGTGTGTTCCCACTTTTTGTGTGCTACTCTGTTTATTATACTTATGAATTTTAGCCAAATTAATATGATTTAGTTACGAAATTTCTAATCCAACATATTTTTCTATATACAATATACATATACTCGTATACCTATTTTATTATTTTTAATCTAAGCCAAATCTAATATGAAAATTAAACGTACCTATACAATATGTCACACAATGATTGAATCGATGACCACCAAAATATATGAACGAAGTGATATATAAGGTGCGTTCAAAAGTAAACAGGTCTTAGTGCGTTGGAAAAGTACAAGCTTTCCCAGTCATAAATTTCTTTACAGTTTGTCTACTGAAAGCGGAGTTATTGCGTCTGAAGTGTCAGTAAATTTGTGTTATATCGTGACAAAGTTCACGAATGCTATATGCTGTTTAAAAATGATCCATAAATGATTACCAACATGTTGGTCAAGCAAAATCTTAATTCGAATGAAGCAATTCCAATACATAAGATTTTATCGCATTTTGACCGAACATTTGAGCGTGCACACAGAAGAAAGTTGGATGTTATATGTTATACGATAATGCGCGATATCATCGATCGACAAATGTGACCTATTTTTTGACTAAAAATCGCATTTATAATATCAATCACTCTCTTATTCGCATGATTTGGCACCATGCGATTTTTATCTTTTCGGAAAAATGCATTTGCCGATTAAAGAAAACCGTTTTCTAGACATAGAAACCATCTACAAGGCTTGTACCGACATCCTTAAGGACACTCTGGCGACCGACGGTAATAACTCTGCTCCAGTGGGCCAAATGTCATGCAATTTTTGACTGTTAGTTTGGCAAGCAAGTAATATCCAATGCGCCAATCCCTGCCAGAAAATGCTGTATTCTAGAACTCCTGTTTACTTTGAAACGCACCTTGTTTTATATACATATGTAATCGAGCTCGCTGAAGTTTTTTTTTTTAAAACTTGTCACATGTAGAACTATTTTGTCGTGAAGTTTTAACACGCAAAACCAGACATCAGAGACCGAATAAAGTATATACATATGTATATTCTAGATAAGCTTGAAAAGACGAGTCGATCTAGCCGTGTTCATCTGTCTGTCCGTAAATACGGAAACTAGTAACACAGTTTTCATGCAATCTTACTAAAAATCAGTACGGAGATTCTCTGGGGTCGGCATTCATTCAGAATCATCAAGTCTAAGGGGTAATCTCCATACAAACAAAAGCCCATTTTGTGGGTCTAGTACTAAAAACTTGTTTATAGTCAATATGTACTATATATGTACTATATGTACTAAGTATATTGGGAGGAGGTCGCACTGTCTGTTCTGAAGTTTTGTGGATTTTGTAACTAAAACTTTTTTATCGGTAGCACAAATTGAATTAGTAGCAAGATGAAAAGTTTTAAAGCTCTGGTAGTACCAAAGTTAAAATTTTCTCATTTTTATTGTTTACAGACAGACGTCTGTCGTCTGTCTGTGCTTGTATTTGTATCTGCAACTGCGCCGAGCATCATGATATTGTGATATACATATTTACTTGTATGTAATTAAGCTGGCTCGTCTGATTAGAGTGCATATGAATATAGCTACTGATGAATGTATACATATATGTATTATCAATTAATTAATGAAAATACACAATAGCGCTATCAACGTTCTAATAGGATACAAGTACATTTTGAAATACATATGTATACATACCTATCTTTAACTTTTCCAAACATTTTATGTCAGCGACTTTCTAGTTGGGTTGCCTTTATTTTTGTATAATTAACATTTATTCCTTAAAATATTATAAATAACCAATTGCAAATTGCGAAAAAAAAAACAAAAATAAATAAATAAAAAACAATTGTTTGTCGTTTTAATGTTTTTTTTTTTTTCATTTATTATGCATTAAACGATGGGAAAAATGTCCACAACATTGGGCGTAGCTAGGGAAAAGGCGGCGATTACATCCTTTGAACTTCTTTTCGAAAAAGACCTGTTATAATGCTGAA
Source organism: Leucophenga montana (assembly GCA_035044765.1). Lineage (NCBI taxonomy): Eukaryota > Metazoa > Arthropoda > Insecta > Diptera > Drosophilidae > Leucophenga > Leucophenga montana. Next base: position 190,982 of record JAWNNQ010000745.1, read on the forward strand.
TCGAAATGTTTTCATAATACTGTAAACATTCTATACAAGCAACTAATCTGAACCAATATTTTGAAAAAAGTTTCTTATGTAGAAAAAGTTGCTTATATAGAAAAAAGGAGTATAAATTTTAAGATAAATCAGTTTTGTGATTTATAGATAAATAAGCAGTTTTATTAGTTAAAATAACATTAATTAAGTCTTTTAAAAACTGTTTTTTCTCCGATTCGTCGCAAAAACAAAATCTCATGGCTTGTAACGTTATTATCCTCTGCCCAATCTACCGCGACGCTTTGAAGAAATCTATCATATTATCGATGCTGATTCTGCTCTCTTCTTCCCAATCTTCCTTCCCTTCTTCGCGATGCTCTCGTCAGTTGCTATTTAATCTACTATTTGAAAAAGTACGCTTCTCTCGTTGCTACCAGTCGCCCATTCCATTATTTCGTTCTCAGTTAAATCATTTTCGATTACAAAATTGTACAATCTAACTAACCAGGGGGATATCGTCCTCTCCCACAAAATGATCACCCGGTATAATAAATTCTATTTCGTCGATCGATGAAAACAGATGTTTAAATGAACTCATGAAAACGGCTCGTGGGAGTTCTTTCCAGGCTTAAACTATCAAAAACGCCACGCCTTTTAAATTAATATTTTTAAGAGCTGAGACAAAGTCGTTCTTGTCGTTTACACATAATGCCGCGAGTGTGGACAGAAGGTGCTTTCGATACCGCTGCTTAAGGGATTTTATGACATTTTGGTCAAGTTGGTTGCAACAAGGGTGTATTGTTGGGTGTAAAAAAAAAATAACCTTGAAGTTTTTATCATCGGAAAAAGCGTTTGCTGTCCCATGACCGGTGGCATTAGCGACCAACAAAATTGCTTTTACTAGTAAGCCTTTAGCTTCGAAGTGACGAGAAACTTCAGGGATGAACAAATCGTTGTACGTAGCACTCCTTAAAAAGCGCAGATGTTTAACAAGCATTTTTGCATGATTCGTAATACAGTGATAAATTTACATTTTTAAAACACCGAGGATTTTTTATTTTTTGGTTTTGATTTTCCAATCATCATCAAATCGAGTTTATGCGTCCCTGTTGCAGTTATACAAGGCATAATGGTGACCCCTTTCATTCATGGTTTTCCGTCCAACAGCAGTTACTTTCGAAAACGGCAGCGTTTGTTTTCTTGTGCAAACCATTGTAAACCAGACGGGTCTCGTCGCAATTGTAGATCTGTTCCGGTAAAAACCAACTTTCGGCCGTAACCCTTTCGAAATCGCTTGTAAATGTAGCAGCACTCTCAGCTTTGCAGTAAAATTTTTCACCGGAAACCGTCAAAATTCTTATGCCGTGTCGTTTTTTGAATTTATTAAGCCAGCCATCACTGGCTGAAAATTCATTGACATAGGTCAGCGCATTAAATTCCAGCGGCTGCACTGGGCTGGTCACCTCATCCGGATGAACCCCGAAGCTCCAGCACTAAAGGTTTACGACGGAAACCTGAACTTGATTGGTGGACGGCGTCAGAGAGGACGTCCGAGCTTAAGATGGCAAGATCAGGTCTATGATGACCTGAAGAAGCTCCGGATTGCCAGCGACTGGCGCCGGCGCGCACTAAACTACACCGAATGACGACCGATAGACAGTTGTAAAGCCACCTAAGTAAGTAAGTAAGTTGTTTTACTAGACGCTTGTATATGTCTCGGTAGTCAGATTGAAGCTTCTTTTGGAATTTTGAAGTTCTTTCAGAATTGGCATCGATTGCAAGAAAATAACACTCTAATTTATGGCAAAGTCGGAGTCCTGCATAGATTTTATCTGCTGTCACATAATCAGGTTCTTCTTGCCCATATGTAACATCTGTTACGTAATTTACAATATATGTAATGTCATTATCGCTTACGGTTTTATCCTGAATCATTTCGACAAGATAATTTTCACTGAAAGTATTAAACGCGTCAACGATGCCATGTGCTATTAATGACACATTCCGGCCAGACTGCTTTCCAGCATGTATTTAATGTGTGTTGTTTTATTCAGCAATTGCTGCAGCAGCGTCATTTATCCAGTCCAATATCGAAAACTTTTCGAAAACTTTTTCTGTCAAGGTTATGGCATCGTTTTCAAGTTTTTCCATAAATGTATCTAAATGTTAAGTTCACGTCGTGTTTCTTAAAAGTTGCGACTATGCCCTGATCATTGTCAACAATTAGCAACATTTTAAAAGGAAGCCTCATACCAGTCATTGCTTAACTTCTGGAACGAAGCAATCGTTGAACCATGTTATAAAAACAGCTGTTATGACCCATGTTCTCAACTGGAAGCTATTTATCATAAGAGGTTTTAACATTCTCGCTCCAGATGCATTACTACAAAAGTAAGAAAGTTACTCTATCTTTAACAGCTTTAAAACCACTTGCAGTTTTCTCGGACTTGGCGATGAACGTTCGACTAAATATCTTTTTTCAAAACAACCCAGAACACTTCAGAATAATTTTTACCGGCAGTTTCAGCAGCGGATGCAGCTTCGCTCTTTATCCTCAGATTGTGGAGTGTGTATCGTTGTACAAATCCGGCTAAAAATGGCTTCACATAGTATAACGGTTATGCCAGCCGTCCCTTTTGAATTCACAAATTTTTATTTATAACTTCGTCAATTGTTTCAATTTGATTGAAATTTTCGTATACCACACAAAAAAAGTCGCACAAAAAAGAGTCCACACAAAAACAGGTTTGAGTGTACAGAGCCCTTTTAAGATCGAATGCTACATATATTGATGGCATGCCCAGCTTACTTTGAGAGAGAAGCCGGCCGTATACAAACCCACCGCCCACGTTTGTAGTAAAAATAAAAAACTGTACTGTCAGTGTCAACTTGAAATTGAAAACGGTGGTTTCTTATGAACAGAAGCGTCACAGCTATATTTTCATGGGCATATCCCACCCAGTTCTAAGGGTAGCCCCCACTCACGTTTAGGTTCTTATGTGTTGTATAAAAAAAAATAATAATGTTTACATTATATCATACACAACTAATAATACATTTTGTTAAAACATTTTGAGTCTTATCATTTTTTTTCCTTCAGAATTAATATTATAAAGCTGAAGTGTGTGTTTGCTTGGACGAGCTAATCTCAGGAACTACTGGTCCGATTAGATAGCCCATTTATCGAGGAAGGCTATATATTATATTTCGGTAACTGGCAACGCTAATGTCAAAAGCTAAAATCTGGCAACACCATAATAAAGTTTGACATTTTTTGGCATAAACGTACTCACAAAGTTTTGATGTACAATTGCTGTTTGTTTTGTTTACAGTGAGTTAAGAAAAGCAATTTGGCAAAAAAATGGAAATTTCAAGAGAAGGTTTTCGTTGGATTATTTTTCACAACATTCGACGTGAATTATCTCAACAAGAATGTGTGTCAATGAACTCAGTTCTTTGTATGGCGATAAAGCACCATCAAAAACCACAGTATATCGCTGGTATAGTGAATTCAATCGTGGTCGTAGTTCGGTCGCCGACGAATTCCGTGAAGGTCGTCCAAAATCGCTTGTTGTGCCCAAAACCATCGATGCAGTTGTACGTGAACTGATAATGAGAAGATCGTCATGTGACATATCGTGAGATAGAGGCATCCTTGCACATTAGTTCCACTTCAATACATTCGATTTTGCATGAACACTAAAAAAAAATTTGCTCTCGTTGATGATCAAGGAGATCAAGGTCTTGCCGAAATCCAAAGCCCCCGGTCATGATGGGATATGCCACACGTTGATCTTCAACGCTATATTAAGGACGCAACACTTCCCTGCTTAGTGGAAGCTAGCGAGGATCCATATGATCCACAAGTCGGGTAAGCCGGAATATGACCCAGAGTCATGACGGCCAATCAGTCTCCTGCCTTCATTATCGAAGGATTGGGCCATTCTTCCTGACCACCAATTTGGAAGGGTCATGGCGCGGTTGAACAGGTCCATAGGGTGGTTAACCATATTCTTAAGGCCTATGACGATAAGGATTACTGCTACGGTATCTTTGTCGATGTTAAGCAGGCCTTTGACCCCGTCTGGATTGAAGGATTGCTCCACAAAATCAACATACCTTGTGCTTATTCTACGTATTTCATCTTTAATGTATGGAACATTTAAATCTTTGTGAATTTGGTCATCAGCCACAAACCAGGGGGCGTCAACAATAAGTCTAAGCGTTTTGGACTGATATCGTTGAAGAATTTCAATATTTGATTGACTTGCAGTTCCCCATAATTGGATAGCATATGTCCACACAGGCTTTAAAACAGCCTTGTAAAGCTGAACTTTGTTCTCCAAACTAAGCTGCGATTTTCTCCCAAGCAGCCAATACATTTTTGTTTTTTTTTTTTTTTATATTGAGTTTCTTTGTCTTGCCTTTAATATGACTTTTCCAAGTTACTCTCCGATTTATATCGAGTCCAAGATAATTTGCAGTCACTATGAGGAATTTGTGAATTATTTAAAAATACTGACTGACAATCTCCTCTTCTCAGAGCAAATGTGACATGTTTCGACTTCTCAGTATTAAACTTTATTTTCCATTTCTTAAGCCATCGCTCTATTTCAACTATTTCATTTTGAATATCTTGAGATACTTCTGGCGCAGTGTCTTTAGATGGAATCATTATCACCTCCGCACATTTCCATTGTGTAGGAAAGTGATCCAGCCTCAAAATCGCATTGTAAATTAGTGATAAAAATTTAATACACTTTTGAGAGAGCATTTTCGTAATTCTTTCGTCTATTTTATCATAGCCTGGTGACCTTTTTTGATTCAGTTTTGCGAATTCTTCTTTGATTTCAGACACAGTAATTCTACGAATTGGCATGCACATTTGACAAGATACATCCAGAAACTCTATTATTTCAGTATCTTCAGGCGCAAGATTTGAATTTGGTTGAAATTTTGAGTGTAAATGTTGTGGAAATGCCTCAATCTTAGCTTTGGCGGTTTTACACCATTCTCCATTATGATTACGTATAGCAACATATCGTTTTGCAGGTCGATTTAAATATTTGGTAGCTCTCCAAAGGCTGTATTCATAGTCTTTCGTGTCAGGATCCAGACTTTTGAAAAACTCTGCAGTTGCTTCATTTCTTACTTCGTGCAAGCGTTTTTTAAGTTGGAATGATGCTGTATTGTACCTAGATTTATCTGCTGGACATCTGCTGGAATAAGCACGGATGGAACAATTCGTGATTGATTTCTTTCGTTCGAAAATTAAGCACGACAAAACTCAATTTTCGAACGGTCTTTTTCTCTCTGTGAAGGAATAACGCAGCTATTTATCGAGTCCTGGATTGTAGCTTTGCGAACACAAGTTGTTTGATCGTCTCGATAAGTTATTCGGCTGGTTGGCTTCAATATGCAGCTGAGCAGTATGAAATCAATGTAATGTTTAGAATCTAAGGGAAAATTTTGTTTTTAATATTTCTACATACATAAAATTTCAGTAATGTCAATTTATTTTTTAGATTTAAATTAGCTCCTCATACAATAATTACTTACTTAAATCAACGTCAGGCGCCACAGAAGTAATAAAAAGATCCTTGTACAGCTTATCTTTCAGTTGGTATGTGTAGTATTTGCATAATTTTACGGAAGTATCCTCCCATGAAGATGTTAGGTTGTACTGACTGTTGTGCTATAACTGTTCGAAATCAATATTAATCTGAAATATATTAAGGAAATTTAAATTTAAAAAAACAGTAATGTATTAATTTGATATACATATATTTGATGAATTGCAACAATAAAGAAAATCAAGACACCACAAACATCACAGGCTACAGATTATGAAATTTCTCATAGATTTAAATCCATTCATATGTTTATACAAAGCAAACTCTTTTATGTTTGACTCTAAGTCGCTTCACGTCTTTTTTTATTAAGTTTTTACGGTAGTTGAAAGTTTCCTTCCATAATTCAATACAATCGTCTTCCGTTCCGGTAGAAAACTGAAGCTTGTTTACAGGGTCGATTATATCGGTTGAACATGTTAAATAATCGTCTTTTTCTGTTTCTAAATTTACTTCTGAAATTTTGCGTTTTTCTTTTCTTTTAAGATTGTGCAATTTTTTATATAAAATCCCGCTAGGCCGCTAGGGTTAGCCTTTCCATTCTCCATTCTGGTTACAAAGTAGATATCTTTTTTTTCGCTATTTTTTTCGGAAATAGCGATACAAAAATAAAATTCGGAAAATCTGTTAATGTCAGTCGGCCGATACGCGGCCGCCAAGTCTACAAAATATTTATCCATGTGTTCCCTTTACTACATTTTTGTTATTCAGCGCAAACATTTTACGTTTTATTTTTTAAATCAAAAAAATATATGGGAGGTAATGCATTCGACAGTTGTAAATGTCATAAACAAAATAAAAGAACATTTTTTTGTGTAACTCTGTGTGTGTGTATAACAATTAAAAAATAAACAATCGAGCTGTGATAACTCTCATAGACCTTTCTTTTTCTCATTTCACGGCATCGTAGTCTATAGAGCCCGGTCAGGGACCAAAATTCTGATCATAGCACTCTGAGCGTCAACGATTTTTGATTCATCGATTTCTTCGGCAAGATCTCTGCAGATTTTATAAACGATTTCCTTAGTAAGCTTTACGGAATTCTTACGCTTCTTAATAACTTTCGATGAAGCTGATATTGCGTGCAGTTTGGATTTTCCAATATACTTCTAAATTAACATAAAAAATAAACCAAATAAAATGTCGAATGTGTGCTTCTCCTTTAACCAATTCAAAACACTTACCTTAGGTTTATTCTTATTTATTTTTCCCATTTTGTACAAGAATGTATTTTCTGATATTTTTCCTGTTTTGTGATATACACTATTTACGAGTACAACGAGTTTTCCTTAAATATATTTGACACTCTTCGAAAAGAACCTGTACCTGTCAAGTATCAATAAGCTACTACGATTGAAATTGATGTTTTGTAATTTTATTATTTAAATCAAATTAAAAAATTGGCTGTAATCTCCCTCATGATGTCGGTACGTACAGGTCTTTTTTAAGGTTTCTATGACCAAAAAATATTTGCCTTGTCTCGGCATCGGTTGATGGTAAAAATGCCATTTTTAATAAAAAAAAAAAAATTTTTAAAAATCGGTTACAAGTGTCGTTCGATAATGCTTTCGCATGCACACACCTTTCGGTATTCGAATCATTCGATCAAAATGCGATAAATTGATATTTTAGAAATGCTTGATGCCAAGTTCATGAATTTCAATGCAGATTTTGGCTGATCTTTAATGAATTTACGCACAGTTTTGATGGAATCTGTGGCGGATTTATTATCATAAACTTGATTTATCAATTGAAAGGATTCGGTGACGTTTTGAACCAAGTTTAAAACAAAATTTAGTATAGGTTCTTTTTTCGATGAGCAATTATTAAGTGGAAGTTGGAAAGCATGTACCTTTCCAACACTTGAAAATGCTATATTCCAAAAGTCATGTTTATTTTCATAACCCAACAACATATTGCAGCGATATGTGAGCAAAATTGTAGAGTAAACACTTTTTGTGCTTGTAGGTTGAACACTGTTTGTTATACTCCTTATCTATAGAGCAAAATGGTATATTAAGTTTGTACAATTGTAGGTAACAGGCAGAAAGAGGCATTCTTGATCAGCATCTGTAGCTGAGATCGATATAGCCATGTCCGTCTATCCGTCTGTTTCAACATTGAGATCTTTGAGACCTTAAGAGATAGAGACGTCAAGCTTAGATATTTCAACTCTCGTATTCCTTCTTCGGAAATCCGATTTTATAACTCTTACGACAATATTTTATGTCAGGATCGGCGAGCAATGAAAAACAATGAAGTTTCAATGCCCTTCACAAAATAATCGCCAAATTGCTGTATATGCTGTATAGCTGCATATGCTTAAGTCACTTATTTTACCATATGGAGAGAGACAAACCACAGCAAAAAAAAAAAAAAACGCTGTGCCATGTGATACAGTGGCCTGATTTCAAGCATTCCGGTATAATTATAAGAAGCGTCCATACAAAATTTTATCTAAATCGTCTATTTAAATAAATCCATGTAACAAAAATTCATTCAATCTAACAATACCAAAATTCCTTTCAAATGTACATTAGGAGGCTATAGATGAAAAATTAATGGTTAGAGATATAATACCGTTATTAATGTATCAAACTCACATTTTTAATATTCGATTCCTCTTCTTTATGTTATAAAAATTCCGGTGCAGTGCATAGCAATTCCCAACACTTTCAATTTATCGTTTGCTACTCAAACATAAGATTAAAACTACAAACTTTTGTATTTATGTACATATGTACATACATCATAACGAACCGCAGACTTTAGCAGACGCCAGTGACGTATTCATCCGTTTAATTACAATAAGAGTATAGAAATTATCCTTCTGCTGACCACAAAATTGGAATGCGACGTTCTAGTGCGTCTACTTTTATTGTACTTTGTGATATCTCCGTTGTCCTTGACACTCACTGTCCGAGACAGACCGTTCAAAATGTGGTCACGTAACTTCAATCGTTTTTTAAATGCACAAACCACAAGATACAAACCGAAATGGCATTAAAATGAAATGTTTATGAAATTATAAACACATTTTTATTGAAAACAATTTCCATGTGCAAAACCATAAGGACAGACATCGAATTGTTCGTATAACGTCAAAAAAAATATGTACAATATCTACCGCAAAATATGTAATTGATCGTAT